>APFE031048492.1:20934-69669 GCA_000404065.3 Pinus taeda | reverse complement strand
ATCATATTATATATTAATTCTATTTTATTTATTAGGTCCAATAGGTATTAATTTATTAGTTCTATTTTTAATTCTATATTATATATTAAGTCTTATAGGTATTAAGATTAATATATATTACATATTAATTCTATTATATATATTATATATTAATACTATTATATATATAAGACTTAATATAAATTATATATTAATACTATTATTAATATTATTATTTATATTAAACTTTATAGATATTAATATTAATATAGGTTTTATGTTATATAATAATAAGTTATATAGATTAAGCTTTATAAATATTAGGTTATATAAATATTAATGTTATTTAGATATTAGGTTTATGATATTAATATTAATATATATATTATGTTTTTAGAGACATTAATATTAATATAGTGTTAAGGTTATATTAAATTATGTTTTTATAAAGATATTAAATTAATGTATTAATTTATTAAAAATATTAATGCAAAAATTATAAAATATTAATGTAAAAATTATAAGATATTTAATTAAATGTATTAATTTATAAAAATATTAATGCAAAATTATAAGATTTTAATTAAATGTTATTAATTTATAAAAATATTAATGCAAAATTATAAAGATATTAATTAAAGAAAATATTTTAGTTTAATTTTAGGTTTCATTATTAATCTTTCTTGCCGACCTGTGCTGTTCCTTCAATATTCATTCACTCATGAGTATTTATCTCTTCATTCTTGCTCTTCTTTTATCATCTTTCTCTTAACCCTGATGATGGATCCCATTTGGGATTCGAAACGTTGGTGTAAAAATTCAATTCTCTTACTGTGGATTCTCCGATCAAAGACTCAAAAATCACAAACCACAGATCTCTGAAATCCAATAAATAAAAATATTATTAAATAAATATACGATGTACCAATGATATTATTTTAATTTGAATTAGTTCGGTTTTGGATATATATATACATTTATTAATAAACAAATTAACAAATGAATACTTTTATTATATAATTTACCTAATTCTAAATAATTTATTGGAATAATAATTATTAAATAAATTAGATTATTTAATAAATATAAATTATTAAATTATTATAAAATATTGATTTAATTTCAAAATGGGACCATTAGATTTTAAATGATAAATAAAAATATTATTAAATAAATATACGATGTACCAATGGTATTATTTTAATTTGAATTAGTTAGGTTTTGGATATATATATATACATTTATTAATAAACAAGTACATTTAGTTAAATTAACAAATGAATACTTTTATTATATAATTTACTTAATTTAACTAATTTCTTAGAATAATAATAATTAAATATAACAAGAATATTATTGGTTTGACTTGGGTCATTAGGTCAGAATTAGCCGTTGGCAATATAGCCGTTGGAGTCTCTGCACATACTATTTAACAAGCTAAGCTGGATTGGCTCTTCAACTTGTCCTGACGAGTAGAACCACACTGGTTGGTTCGAAACGCATTGACAAAAGAATATTTATGTGATTTCACCGAAAATTCTCTAAACAATGTTATGGATCACAGAAGTCTAAATTCCTTAATGTTGAAATACTTAAACTTTCTTTATATAGAAATCTTATCTAAGAGGAGAATTCTAATATAACTAGGTATACATAAATTCTCAATATAATAATAGTTATTTCTACTATTTTCTTCTTTTGTTAAAATTAAATACATTCTAAGTTTTAAACTAGCCTTAATTGGTTGATAATGATAAAACAAAGAACTTTTCCCATTTAGCTTTATAATGACTCCTTTGTCATAGGTAGAGCCTCTGCTTCAAGCAAACGTCTATAGTCTCGGTAGGGATACCTTTTAACCATTTAATCGTCCATTATCCCATCCATTTCAGAGTATAATTAAAAGAATGAATGCAAAAATATGGCTTCATATTTTGTATCACTTTTCTTTTTTCCTATTTTGCAACATAAAAAGCCACTGTCCTGGTTTGGTGGCCAGCTATTTGACAATGCCATTCACTGGTTGTAATTTAACTGAAGAAGCTAACTCGTGATGAGACCCCTTGTCTTATAATTATAAGCCATTACCGTGTTTTGGTATGCAGTACTGGTAATGTCAGTTGAACTATTCTCAATGATCATAGTAAGCAGGCTCGTAATAAGAACCCTTATCTTTATATCAAATATATTTTAGAATTACACTCTGAGTAATCATAAACTTTGATGAACGGGATGAACAATTTTCTCCTTAAGAGAGCATGGATGACAGGGTAAGAGTTGAATATGCTAAGATTGAATTAGTTTTTGTTTTTGTATTGATAACCATTTTTGGCCATTTAAAACATTAAAATGATTTACAGTACTTCTAAATCTTGAGAAGATTTCACAAAAATTAAATGGGGTTTCAGAATCTAAATATATCTAATTTCAGAGAAATTTTCCTTTTGTCTAAGGTTTCCATTTTTAAAAGTAAATATCAAAACTATTTGTTTTGAGAAACTTTTTCAGTATAGCAAAGGCCAATGGAAGATATCTTACAACTTTATTTTCCAATAATCCTAAAAACTATGAACACAAATTTTGCTGAAAATTGAATATTTATAAAGGGAGAAGGGGTTACCTCGTCAATTGAAGAATTTTTTCAAGATAAGGCCATTAACAGGAAGAGAATCTCTCTTACCTGATAGATCTTGCAATATGAAAGTAGAATGACTTATCTTCTCATTGATTTGAAATGGTCCGAGCCACATTTTCTGGAACTTAGTGTGTTTTCCTTTATGCTCATGGGCTTTGTCCCATTTCAGAACTAGATCACCAACTTGTAATTATTTTGAATTGAATGAAGTTGAATCAAAAGATGACTTGATAATTTGCTGATGTTTTGCATGTATAATTCTAGATTTTTCCCTTTCTTCTTCTAATTTAAAAATTTGATCATGTCTTAGTTGAATAGAAGATGAGGGACTTTCTTCAACAAACTACACTAAAGCTAGAGATGGAAGTATCAAATTGGTTGGTATGACAACTTCCTTCCCATATAAAAGATTAAATGGAGAAGTACCTATGGAGGCCTTCTGTGTTATTATGTCAGCCCATAGTGCAAATATCAAAGATTAATGCCAGTTTTTATGATTCTTCTCAATAGTTTGCTTAATGATTTTGATAAGATTTTTATTGGTGGATTCTGCTAAACAATTACCTTGGGGATAGTAATTTGCAGAATATTTCAATTTAAACCCTCTTTTGAGAGCGAACTCAAACATAGAATTTCCATAGAAATAAGATGCATTATAAAAAACAAGAGCGTTTTGGACACCAAACCTGGTAATAATGAATTGATCTATGAATTCTATAATTGCCTCAGAGTTTGTTGTCTTCAGAGGAATTGATTCAACCCACTTAGTAAAGTAATCAGTAGTAGTAACGATATACTTATGTTGTTTGGATGACTGTGGAGTGATTTACCCAATGATATCCAATCACCATTGCTCGAAACGTTGTTCAATGTTGACTGGTTGCAAAGGGAAAGTTGGTTTTCTCTGTCTTCCACTGGAGATTTGACAACTTCAGCATTTCCTTATGTATTCATGAGTGTCTCTGAATAGGGTGGGCCAATAATATCCAGCATGAATGATTTTGTGGGTTGTTGTATCAGCTCCAAAATGTCCTCCTGCTGGTTCGTCATGTAGCTCCTGCAAAACTTTTTGCACTTTAGGTTTTTCTAGGCATCTTAATAGAATTGAATCATAATTTCACCTAAAAAGTACATAGTCAACAATTATGAAGTTTTTCGCTTTTAATCTAATGGCACGTTTGTTTTTATAGGAAATATTAGAAGGTGCGTATCCATTTTTTAAGTAGAAAATCAGATCTGCATATTGTGATTCAGGATATGTGATACTTATCTGATTGATTTCTTCGGTGTGTTCTGTACCTTCTCATTCTTGAATGCTCGATGCTCCTGCTAATAACCTGCAAAAACCTTGTCCTCTAACAATCTTTGCTGGCTTGATTTCTAAGTCATATTCTTGTGATGTTGTGACCCAATTTTCTCATTTTTCTCCTAATTCCCTTTGAATTAGTAATTGTCTTACTGCTGAAAAAGGAACTATAACTTTTGTGTGAGCTTTTTAGAGGAAGGGTCTATAGTGTTTGACTGCTTTATACACAGCAAAGGCTTGCTTTTCAACTTCCGAATAATTAAGTTCAGCACCTTGAAGATTTGAACTGTAAAATGAAATTGGTGCCTCCAAGTTTAGATCATTAATCTGAGTAAGCACTGTTGCATAAGACGAGGTGGATGCGAGAGTATATAGTATGAAATGACTTGACAAATTGGGAGTGCTTAAAGCGGGGGTGTTAATTATTGATAGTTTGATAGAATCAAATGCCTCTTTTTCTGCAGATCCCCATATAAACACCGAATTTTTCTTAATCATTGTTTGCAATGGTAAAATAATCTGGGAAAAATCTGGAACGAATCATTTAACAAAGTTAATTTGACCCAAAAAAGACTGCATGGATTTTTTATTATGAGGGAATGGAATATCAGAAATCTCTTTAATTCTATCTGGATCAATATAAATACCATCTTTTGAAACAATGAAGCCTAAGAGCTTTCCTTAATTAAGAGCAAAAAAGGACTTTTTTGGATTGAGTGAGATACCATACCTTCTGTAGCATTCAAAGGTTTGTTTTAGATCATGTAAATGATTAGATATTTCATTGAAAATACAGTAATATCATCTAAATAGATAACTACTATTTTATTGATCAATCCTTTGAATGCTATATCCATTGCTCTTTGGAATGTAGCTCCTGCGTTGATAAGTCCAAAAGGCATTTTTTGGTAAGCATAAGTTCCCCACTTTGTTCTGAAGGTAGTTTTAAGCCTGTCATTAGGGTGTACCAAAATATGGTTATATCCTGAAAAACCATCTAAAAAGGACATTAACTCATAACCAGCTATTGAATGGAGTATCTGCTCCATAGTAGGTAAAGGGAAGTTATCCTTTTGGCTTGCTTTATTAAGATTTCTGAAATATATGCAAATCCTGATGTCACATTTTTTCTTTCTGACAGGCACCATATTGGACACCCAGTTTGAATGTCTGACAGGGAAAATGATCTTAGCCTTCAAGAGTTTATTTAGTTCGTTTTTTTTTTTACTCTATAAGTTATGATGAATTTTCCTTAACTTCTGTTGGACTGGTTTTTGTTCAGAAAGCATTGGAATAGTATGTCGAATGATCGATGCATCGTATGTTTTCAAATCATCATATTTCCAAGCGAAGACATATTTATTTTTTTGTAATAACCTAATGAATGTTTTTCTTTCTTCCAAAGAAAGTCCTAATCCCAAATTGATGTTTTGAGGGCTTTCCTCAGTACCTAGGTTTATCAATTCAAATATTAAAGTGGAAATCTGGAGCTTTAAATTGGTCACCTGTTTAAACCTGTCTTTAATATCATAAAGATCTTCTAGCTTAACCACTGGTTTTGGTATTGAGTTTTCTTCTTATGTTTCCTTCATTTGAAGGTCATGATCACTTTCATCAATGATATAATCATCATAGGACTTGTTGGAAGTCAAGAAATTTAAAATGTCTTCATCATGATTGAACACTTGCCAATTGGTGACATTGTTGGGAATTGATGGTCTAAAAATTAACTCTACTGAAAATCTATCTGGGTTGTAATCTTCGAAAGGTAGGAGTTTAGAAGCAACATTAGCTAGCAAGTCTACTGCTGCATTCTAGGATCTAGGGATAGGAGAAATATTGATTACTAAAAATTGAGATATGAGTTCCTGCACCAAAGACTGATAGTGTTTGAGATGAATAGAAATACAGTGAATTGTATTTCTAACTTGTTTTGTGACAATTTCTGAATCACCAAACACTTTCAAGTATTGAACTTTAAGACCAATAGCTTTATATAGTCCTCGAACTAAGGCCTCATATTCAGCCGTATTATTTGTGCATTCAAATTCCAATCTACATGATAACATAGTTTTTCTCTTTCAGGGCTAACTAAAATACACCCTGCTCCTGCACCTTCACTAGATTTAGACCCATCAAAGTATAGTGACCAAAATAAAGAATCATCAACAATTTTATTTACAGTTTCCTCAACAATATTGACACATCTTGATCTATCGGTTTGTGAAAAATTTTGAATTTGGGATGTGAAATTATTAACTGAGAAAGGAGATGGTTGGGCAGTGAAATTGCCAAAGAATGATTTGGAAGAGTAATTTCCCAAAATATTGTTATTGAATGCTATGGTTTGATTCTCCTATTCAAATTTAGTGATAGTATGGGTCATATGTTTCTCCTGTCGATTTTGATCTGATTTGGATTTCCTTTATAGGGTAGCCACATATAGGACCAATCGGTAGAAATATAACCGTGGAGTTTCTCAGACCAATCCCTACTCAAAATTAAACCATAAAATTCAGGTATATCGACAATTAAAATATCAATTCTCTGAACCACTCGTGGATCAGTTGATAACCTGATAGTTATGGAGTTGATTTCCCCTAAAAGCTGGACCTTGGTTCTATCCAACTCTACAATATGAATTGTAGAATTTTGGGGTTAAATGTTCAGTTTGGAACAAACTGAAGTTGGAATTATGTTAGAGGATGCCCCTGAGTCAATCAAACAATTGTGTAGATTTTGATTATAGATATCATAGGTCAAGAGAAAAGGGGGAGTAAGAATTTGATCTGTCCCTAATTAAAATTGCATCAGTAGCTTCAACTCTACTAGGAGGTGGTTGACCTAAATCATTTGCAGCTTTAGAGAACACAATATTAGGAAGAGGTGAAGAGGGTACTGCATTTAGTTCCTTAAGAAGTAATTTTTGCTGATGTTTGAGTTTGCTAAGTTCAAACGGAGTAATGTTTTCCTTGGTCTTCTTCATATCATCAATAATATTGTAATCCATTGAATTCGATACTACCAACGTCTTAGATGTTGAAGGTATGTTTGAGGATGATGATTGATTTTGGGATGTTATCACCGTAGATTTCTTTGTCGGAACCGTTTCTTTTATAGTAATCGTACCTACACTCCTTTTCTTTGAAATTGACTGAACAGGTTCAGGAGTACCTTTACTCCTGGTAGTTACAGGGAAAGCTTCTTGTTCATTTTTTGTCTCGGAGATAGGTAAAATGAAGTCCCACATCCCATGGCATTCGACAATCTCCTCTTCTTTGGGTTCCTTGGATGGCAAGACTGTTTCATCTTCTTCCTCCTCTTCAGGATCTGAGTCTGCATTAGATATAGCATTTGGTGGTTTTGACTCGGGTTTCTTAAAATTTCTAAATGGCCTCTTTGTTGAAGTTCCAGTTACTTGTCTTTTGATTTCAACCATTTCATTTGACATAGTCTTGAGGGCCTTTTGCAGACCCTCCATATCATATGCATCTTTAGGGGTTTTCTTCTTTGAATCATATTTAAAAGAAACTTTTTTGGATTTTCTATCTTCAAGAGCAGCTTTCTTTTCTAAAGTAATAATGTGTTTCTCTACAGCAAGCGCCTCTTTCATGTTTTCAACTAAAGTTGGTTTTGCAGCTCTACCTACAAAAATGGTTATATTTGAAGGTAGGGCTATTATATACCATTCACTTTTGATTTTCTCACTTGGTTTAGAGTCGGTTGGAACCTTATTAAAGAGTTTATTGAATCACGAGTTGAATTCCTTGATAGGTTCTCTAGATTCTATCCTAAGATTCAAAAGATCGTTGATTAATGTTGCTAAAGATCTATCATCGCCATACTTAATGAGAAACTGTTCTTGAAAAATGTTCCAGCTGGTAATGGATCCAAAGGGTAGGGAAAAATACTAGGACCCAGCTGATCCTTGTAAAGTATAAGGGAAGAGCCTAACGAAAACATCTTCCTATGTCACTCCTTTTAAATTAAATGATAACATGAAATTGTTAATATGTTGTTCAACTAGTGTTCTAGCATCTGGATTAAATTTCGGCAACCATTTTTCATGAGAATCTAGCAATGGATGTAATGTTGCAGGCATAATGACCACACCAAGACTATTCTATGGATTTTAAGCCATCGTAGAACTAATAACCAATGATATTCCTGATGTTATTCTAGGTGTTTGGGGAGGAGTTGGTATTGAAGATTGAATAGGTTGGGAGGTTGAAGTTACTGATCCCTGCTGAACAGCAATGTGTAATGGAGGAGTGGATGGTTGACTTCACACTGGAGAAGATGAAATGGAGGATGATGATGAAAAGGTCTCACTATCCGATCCTTCAGTGTTCCTTTTAGCCTTTTTCCTTTTCGGTAAAGGCATCTCAGTAGGTTCAATACCGAGCTTTCTACTTTGAAGTCTGGTGAGAGGGTGAGGTAGATTGAATTGCGAAGTCTCACTGCCTTGAGATACTTTAGATTTCTGTGGTGATATCAAAAATCCTTGAAGTTTCTAGATGAGAGACTGAACTTCGGGAGACTCAACACTTAATTGATCTGGAGTATGATGGGATTGAGCAGAGGTAGTTGACTCCTCTTCTTCTTGTTTGAATACTGGTGTTCCAAAATGCAAACGAGAGGTCTGAGGTGAGGTGGAGGGAGATTTACTCTCAGAATGGTCTATAGGTTTTGGTTTACTCACCATTCATATTTCATGCCCTCCTTCTAGCACCAAAAATGTTGATGCCTCGAAAATTGCTCCAACAACATTGGGGAAAACCACCCGGTCCGGACCTTAATGTAGCTCCTTTTCCGTTTGGTGTGGTGGCTCCGACTGGAAATAATGGGACCAGTTTCCCAATGATGAATAAAAAGGGGGATGGATAAATGAGTGGTTTTCTAATAAAATCATAATGGATGAATGATTTAATCTACAAAAGTAAAAATATGAATAACTATCCTATCCTGGGAAATTTATGTTTTTAGTGTAACGTTTGATAATCTTTATCCACAAGCAGCCATATAGATGAATCTATTGGTAAACAAAGACATTCATTCATATGATAATTACATTGTTCAAGTAGTTGAACAAAGTAATCATTAAAAAATTATTACACTTATCCTTTATATATCATTGATACATATATGACTAAAAGAATAACATTCCTTTTACATTCAATAGTGAAAAATATAAGGATTGTTGTTGAAAACACATACATATATCCAATGATAGCAAGAGTAATCAATTAACGATCCACATGAAAGAATGAAACAAGATCATAGATAATAGTACCATATGTGCTGTGAATCACTCCCGATATCAATCGCATTCAAATTCCTTTTTCGAACTTAGAAACACTTTCACATCAAGGCAATAATGCACATCCCATCAAAACTTTCTTCGTTAGAATTTGGAATACTGGCCCAGTCTTTATAAAAAATATACCTAAAGCACAATAATGCAACTTCCATGGTTGATTTTTATACAAAAACTGAGGACCCTTTCTAAATGAATGAAAGGGTCTATAAATACTAATTAAACTAACTAACTACAAAAATAAAATGCTATTAATTGGTACAACTAAATCTTGAGTATCTCTTCCACAATAGGTTTGTTGGTAGTCAGCAACATGATTCATTGTTTCGGCTGTTCTCCTTTTGATTTGAGATGGCAGATTGCAAGCATCGGTTCCAATTCTAGAGGACGACTGAGACGAGAATGGAGTTGAGCTGATTATGTGGCATCATGGATTTTTGGAATGATACAACCAATCGCAATGGTTAAACATTTGAGAGTGGCCCTTTCATTGTATGATTTTACTAAGAAAAACCAATATGTATCCCAAGTTAAACTTTGGATTCTAGCGATTAATCTTCCATTCTTCTCCAACTCTTGATTGCATGCTTGCTCCAATGTCTTGGCTGACAACAATTTACTTGGGGTGCATTGTGAAATAATGTTAGACAGATATAGAGTGTTATTGATTAGCTTAATTAAATTACTTGTAGATAATCTACATCTAGAAACCTCTCTCTCTGCTTTCATCAGTTGTGGCTTCCATTCTAAGAAAGGGATCTCCTTGTGTGATTCTAGGATTTTGGGTAGATTTGCCGCCTGCCCCTCATTGGTGTCTTCCCAAGCAAGAAAGTTTGTCAAAGTCTCATCGGCCTATTCCAAATCCTACCTAGCATCAACTGATTTGTCAACTATTGATGTCATTATATCACAAAGGGGCTCAAGCAGAGAAATGTTATGACATAACAGTCTTAACTGTGTAACCAATGCTTTGTTAATCTGTAGTGCTTCGGACCTAAAATCGGCAGGTTGTGGAAGACTCTTGAACTTCTCCACTTGAAGTGAGAGCTGAGCAATTTGCTCATCTTTCGTTTTCATCATAAGTTCATTCATTGTCTTTAACTTGGCCAATGCTTCGGATAATTCTTTTTGCTTTTGAATTGCGCTTGAGTCTATTCTCTGTTTCTCTTCAAGCAATTTCTTATTCAATTGATTGTTTAATTGCTGCTCTGTTGATAGTTGCTGTTCCAATAGTTCAATTTTCTGTTGTGCTTCGGACACCTGTGATTGCAATAAAACAATCGCTTCATCCTTTTCTTTAAGTAGATTACTTACTTCTGATGCCTTGTCCATAGTGGTTGATGAATAAGCTCCGGCATACTGAGAAAGCTTTGTTAGGTCATCGGAAGTGTTAAACTCTCCTTTCCTCACTACATTAGTTGTCTCTGTTTGTGTTGGAAATAGGGAATATTGATCAGGTCTCTTGCTTTTCCTCTGTCTTTTCACTACAGCCCTGTGTTTGGGACTGTAAAATACATCTAATGGAGGTATGTCCTCCACCTGCAAAATAATTTGATCGGAGGGATATTTTGGAATCATTTCTAAATCGGTGCTAGGGGGTAGGCCCCTGGTTCCTTCATTCGTAACCATTGTTGACGTTGTATCTTGTCCATGTGTTACTTTGGTTGTATTGGCACCTTTTGGACCTTCCAGATTTCTTATCATGGAGTCAAATTGCTGCCATTATTAGATTAGTTTATGATTAATCTGAGTATCCACATTCATATTTTCGCTGACCTTGTCCTGTTCTTTTTTCTGCTCTTTCTCCTGCTCTTTCTGCCGCTCTTTCTCCTATTCTTTTTCTTTTCCTCTTTCGAGAATTTTTCCTACAGTAGGAGGTTTGTCAATGATTGCTATTCAGGCTCACTTGATTGTGTTGTCGGGGTAGTAGCTAATAAGTCCAAAGGTAGAGTTTGCAATCTTTGTTCTTTGAGCTTATTGAATTCTACTAGCCTGTCATCGTTATATCTCATTTTGGCTAGCATTTGTGCCTGGAATAATGACTCTATTGAAGAAAACAAGTCATCAAAATCATCTTTCTCATCATCAAACCTTGTAAGTTTGGCTTGTTCAAGCACGTTATAGGAAACATTCCTTGGATCAAGTTGCCTATTAGGAATGGTTGCAAGGTTGAGCATGTTTATTTTCTTTGCTTCCTTCTCTGCATGCTTGTAGTCATGCAAAGTATAAACACCGCATCTCAAAGGAAAAGTAAGCCAAGCCTACTTTTTTGAATTCCTAAGAGTCTTGGAAGTTCCTGCGTTTGTAATTTGATAGGCCAATTCTCGAGCTAACAGCTTGTCAAGTATATATAGAGGAAGGACATGAGGTCTTGCAAGGATACTAAAAACCTTTATATATGTGAACTTATCTTCCCCAAACCAATTTCCTACAGTGGTTAGGTCAACCTCTGCTTCCGAAGAAATCTTTGGGGCAGGCTTATCAAAAATGGCATAGTAAATAGGCAACATAAAACCATTATAGATGGTACAAGTGGTCTGTATAGTGTGCTTTCCATAGCTTTTGGTGATAAATGTGAATTGGCATGGGGACTTGTGAAGTCGATCTCCACCCGAGTACAGGAAATTCAGAATTGAAACAAAGGGTATCTAAAATATAAGTACTAAAATAAAATGGAGGAATAGACCTATCGGTCACTTGAGTTTTATTTCTAAACTCAAGAATTGCAGTGGCTAATTTATCTGAGAATATATTTCCCCAATCCATTACTTTAGTGTTAACTATTGCTTCCATTAAAGGAACCATTTCAATATTGAATTTTGTAGAATCATGTAATCCCCAAATTCTACACATCATTGCCACGCATAACAGTAAGGAGAAAATAATGAATCTACAGAGTACTTACCTGAAGATTCATGTTTGTGACTTGCGGGGTTCTGTCTCCACTCCCGAATTGGGGCTGATTCAGTCTCATTCTCACTTGTGAACTTCTCAAGAAAGGCTTTATCGTATTTCTTTTGAGGTTCAGGCAGGTGATACATTTTCTTTAAATCATCAGGTTGAAATGAGCCGAAGACCCTTCCGTCAACTGTGCAAAATTTTCTTCTTAAAACCAGGATCTCCTCTACTGCCCATTGCACTACATCAGTGTATGGAATAATTTTTTCACGAGCTGCTATTAGGTGTGGATATGAGTCAGCTAAATCTTTCAAGGAAGCCTCTGATTTTCTAGTTGAATCTGCGGCAACTTGTACTGATACTGTCTCAGGCTCCTCTGCTTCAATTAAATTATATATGCTTTGCCAACTTGTGTTTCCAAGGCCGAGACATGTAGTGTCTGAAGTCAATCCCTTTTTGCTTGGTCCTCGATCAGTGGTGGATTGCATTGTTAATGCGGGAGCCACTGCTGCCGCGGATCTCTTGGATTTCTTTCCCATTTGGCTTGAACTTGTTGTTTTGGTGGAGCTCTACGCAAGGAATAAAATGAATGTGATACAGAGAATAGGTGGTGTGAGCCATTATGAAAGAATTATATCAATTAGTGAGTAATGAAAAATTAAAATAATACTACCGCAGATACAATCTCAGGGAAGATCGCGCCATAACTGCTTCATTATTTGGCCGCTTAACCTGTCAATCATTTTAAATACCCATTGTATCGTTTATATGCCAAATGATTCATTCAAGTGTGGCTTGAGTTTTTTGGCAAATAATCACAAGTAAATTGCTATAGGGAACGAGAAGGCTTTAAATAATAATCCAAAATAATGCATGCAAGCCTTTTAAATCTATTTTGAAACTCGCGCCTTGATTTATCGGATCGCAATCAGATGTGTGCTCGGTTTGTAGTACTTATGTTATTGCAAAATAGCTGATCCCCGATGGCGATACACCTTATCGCATCGGGAGATTTAAAAGGTGTCTTAACATGCGTTGCATTATATCCCCCAATTGCCGATAGTGATATCGTAATGGAGAAATAGGGAAGGGCCTTTTGTTATATTTGTTTCTTGCCTTTCCTGATAACTGATAGTTATTCACTTTTCGGATAGGGGTAAGTCAATGGGTCTTTATATTATGTTTTCTTTGTTGTTGCAATATGCAATCTTATGATCGCTTTATCGCAATAAATAAAGAATTTTATATTTATTGATAAGACCGATTTCATATTTGTTCAAAAGGTTTATAATATAACATTTCTGTTGGACCTTTTGATGAAAGATTTTGTAATGATGAGTTGATACCAATTTTATTCACAGATCTATGTTTTAAAAGGGACCCATTTCAATATTATAGTTAGAAAGAAAAATTTTATGAAATGGGGGGTTGTTGTACAGTACAACACCTACTTACATCCTTGTATGTTAGGTTTCATTTTTTAATATTTTGATTACATGCATCAGTCTTGTATGTTGATTACAAGAACCGATCTATTATGTTTGACTGCATGAAATTATGTGTATTTGTAGTTGGTTTGGCACTTCCTATGCATACTACTGGTTGCATGTGGCAATTTTTACAATGCAGTAATGGTTGTTTTCATGCATAAGGTCATAGCATGCATTGTTGATATGGGATTGCATTTATGATTGGATCTTAGATAGAGTAATGTTTATGAGTTGATACATTTACTCATGTATGTCTATATGTTGTTATGATTATGTTATACATGTATCACACTTATTTGGTAATATTGTAGACAAGTATTCTCCCTGAGCTATAGTAAGTTATGTTGGTTTATTGTGATTTGGTTTATCTAACATATTATGCCTTGCAGGAAGAAATAGAAACTAGCTAGCAAGATGGTTGAGTATAGAGACTCTCTTATGAATCCGAAGAGCAGTATGGTGTTGGGAACCCCTCTGACTTTTAAGTTACATTGAGAATTTTAAAGGAGGATATAAGTAGTTGTAAGGTAGATAATGAAAGAATCATAAAGTCATGGGAAAAGTTACCAGAGGTAAATGTAGTAATACTTCAGATTTTATCGGATTTGTAGTGAAAAGGAGCACTACAGATCAGTCATAAACATGAAGATAAAACTAATGGGGCATACGGTAGTAGATCTCATGATGTTCATCAATCATATAGAGATTATACAGTTAGACATGGCATATTATTGGATATTCCGAAGAGGAGGAGGGATAGACATATATGATTCTAGTTCTGATTTATATAGGCACTATGATCATCTCTGGTATCATCAATATAGGAGGAATAATAGGGTATACTTGTCAGACGAATTTAAGAAGGAAAAACCACCTACCTTTTATGGAGAGATAAAGAGATCACAAGATGAAGAGGCTTGACTGTTTGGCTTGAAGAAATTCTTCAAGTTGCACGACTACTCAGAGAACATGAAAGTTAGAGTGGCTACCTTCAGTCTTAAAGGTAAAAAAAACATTTTGTGGGAAGATGTGAAGCACGTCAGAGATATAAATGAGTAAGATCTAACTTGGAGTGAATTTGAGCATCTATTCAAGAAGAATTATTTTTCAAAGAGATACTTTGATGACAGAGAAAAGTAATTCTATGAACTAAAAATGGGATCCATGACAGATGATGAGTACACCAGTAAGTTCTTGGAATTGTTGAGGTATGTGCCTTACCTCAAGGAGGAGAAGGGTAAGATTGAGAGATTCATTTGTGGACTACTGGTTGCATTCAAATACAAGATTCAATTCAATTATCCTAGATCATTGGAGGATGCCATTTGAAATCTAAAGCATTGATATGAAAAATCAAAGCGTGGAATTGAGACTAAGCCAGACTGGGGAGGTAATGTAAAGAAGAAAGGAAAATGGGATAAAAAGATAGAAAGGCCACAACGTATAGATAACAAGGAGAATGTTTCGCCACCTAAGAGTTGCAATGCATCAGATAGAGGAGAGGGACATCAAGCTCAAGAGAAGAACAAGGATGGAGGATAGAAGCCCCATAGAGTGTTGAAATTGTGGAAAAGATCATCGCAGGAGAGATTTTCTACAAAATCAGGGTGGTGGACACTAGATATGTAGTGCATAGGAGGTGCAGACTGTTGGAGATGTTTGGTAGAGTATTCCTCGTATCTATGCATTTGTGGGCAAAAACCATGCAGAACATCATGCATCTGTGATTGAGATGGATGATAAGCTTTGTGATCAAGTTATTTCTATATTGAACCTAGATCTAAATATAAATATTTTTGTCCTAGATTGATGGATAAATGTTGTTTGAATAAGGAGTTGCATGTAGAGTCTTGGTTAGTGCAGTTGGCTACAGGTACAATGGAGCGAGTGCATCATTAGGTAAGAGCTTGGACACTTGACTTAAATGGTATGCCTACAATAGCACATTTGAATGTATTACTGATCAATTCATATAATATGTTATTCGACATGGATTGGTTCTATCTACATAGAACCAAGGTTGACTACTATGGCAAAGCTATTGAGTGTGTTGATGAAAATGGAGAACCAATAGTCTTGCAAGGGAAGAAGAAAGCCACATCAGTTAGGTTGGTGACAACTATGCAAGCAAAGCGTAGCCATAGGAAAGGGTGTAAGCTATTTGCAATACATATTTCTATTGAGAAGATTAAGGAGATTAAGGATGTAGATATGTTGAACAGGTACCCAGTGTTGCAGCAGTTCAGTGATGTATTTCCTGAGGACATTACAAAGTTTTCACCTCACAAGGAGCTAGACTTTTCGATTGAGTTAGTTCCAGGGGAATCTCAAACATCGAAATAACATTACAATATGATTACATCTCTGTTGGTTCAGTTAAAATTGTAGTTGAAGGAAATGTTGGACAAGGGCTACATTAGGCCAATTGTATCACCTTGGGGTGCATCGATCTTTTCTATGAGGAAGAAATATGGTATCCTCAAATTATGCATTGATTATAGGAATTTGAACAACGTGACTATCAAGAACTGATATCCTTTGTTGAGGAGTGATGATTTGTTCAATTAGTTGAAGGGAGAAACAATGTTCTCAAATATTGACTTGAGATCCAAATGCCATAAGGTACACATCAAAGATGAGGGAATTTACAAGACTGGATTTAGGACTAGGTATGGGCATTATGAGTTTTTTGTGGTTCAATTTGGCTTAACTAATTCTCCAACTACATTTATGTGTTTGATGAATAGTGTGTTGCGTCCATATTTGGATAAGTTCATCATTTTCTTCATTAATAATATACTAGTATATTCTAAAAGTGAGGAAGAGTATGTTGAGCAGTTAGCAGCGGTGTTGAGAGAGCATCAGTAGTATGGGAAGCTCAACAAATGTAGTTTCTTTTAGACTGAGGTGCACTACTTGGAACATGTTTTCTCCAAGGAAGGCATTGAAATAGGTCAAGAGAAGATAAGGGCCATCGTGGAGTGGGTAGTTCCTAAGAGTGTGGATGAGTTGAGATCTTTTATTGGTTTGGCCAAATATTACAGGAGGTTCATTAATAAATTCTTTCATATTTATTATCCCATTACATCCTTGCAGAGGAAAGGTAAGAAGTTTGAATGGACTGAGGAGTGTGAGACTAACTTTGAACAACTTAAGGAGTTGTTGACACATGCACCAGTACTATTGATTGCAGATCCAGATAAGGAATTTGTGGTATGCACAAATGCTTTCAAGAGAGGGCTTAGTGGAGTCCTTATGTGGGACAAACATGTGGTATGCTATAAGTCTTGGAAACTAAACAATTATGAGTAGAACTATTGCGTGCATGATCTCAAATTAGTAGTGATTATAAATGCATTGAATATGTGGGGGCACTATATTCTTCATAGGTAGTTTTTTCTTATGAGTGATCAAATTGGGTTGAGGTATTTGTTTGACCAACTGAATCTGAATGTGACACAGGCTAGATGGTTGGCCATGATCAACGAGTTTGATTCTGAGATAAGGTACATCAAAGGAAAGGAGAACAGGGTGGTGGATTCTCTCAACAGATGGGTACATGTACATCACTTGGTATCTATGAGCTCCTATGGGACAGACTTACAAGATTTGATCTTGCAGGTAAGACAATAGGATGTTAGGTATATGGAGATTGTGCACAAGTTGTAGCAGGATGATAGTACAAGTATAGATATAGGTCATGGTATAGGTAAATGTACATGGTACATGTACATCTATTGGTATAGGTGTAGGTGGAAGTACAAGTATAAGCATAGGTACATGTACGGGTGTAGGTGTAGGTGCACAGGGCATGAACTATTGTCTTACAGTAGAGGCATTGGCCAGGTTTTGAGACAGAAAATATGTATGAGACAGTAGCGAGATAAAAAATGGTGATCTTGAGGGAGTTTCATGCAAAACCTTATTTGGGTCACCCAAGTTATCAGAAGACACTCACAGTGGTGAAGAGACATTATATTGGCCGAATATGAAGAGGGATGCAACATAGTTTGTGGCAAGATGTTTTGACTATCATCAAGTGAAAGAAGAGTTCAAACACCTAGGTGGACTGCTACAATTGATCGTTATTCACGAGTGGAAATGGAAGCTCATTTCCATGGATTTCATCATAGGTTTGTGAAAGTAGCCAAGCAACATGATTCCATCATGGTCATTGTGGAAAAGTTGACAAAGTTTGCACATTTTATTCTAGTGAAGTATATATACTTAGCAAGTGATGTGGCAGAGGTATTCATCCAATACATGGTGTCCTAAGAGGATTGTGTCAGGCAGGGATGAAAATTTCAGAGGAAAATTCCAAGTTATGGAAGGAGTTATTTGCAAGTTTGCACACTGAGTTGGCCTTCAACACATCTTATCACCTGCGGACAGATGGACAAATGAAGAGGTTCAATAGGATATTAGAGTACATGTTGAGAATGTATGTGATGCATCAACAATGAAAATGGGAAGAGTATCTCCCTTTTGTTGAGTTTTCATACAACAACAATTATCAGGAGTTATTGAGGATGAGTCCTTTTAAGGCATTGTATGGGAGGTGTTGTAATGCTCCCATTAGTTGGAGTGATCTGGTTAGTAGACTATTGATTGGAGCAAATTGGAAGACATGGAACAAGAGATGTAGGTGATCCAAAAGAATCTTAAGGTAGCATAGGATAGGAAAAATAGTTATGTAGACATGAACAGGTTGTTCAAGGAGTTCCAAGTTGGGGAATGGGTTTACTTGCTCATCAAATCGAGGAAGAGCTCATTATGTATTGGATCATGTGCCAAATGGAACCACGATTTTGTGGACTCTTTAGTATCATTGATAGGATTGAGATAGTAGCCTATCAATTCTCACTGTCTCTAATAGTGAAAGTCCATGACTTTTTCCATATCTCATTACTTAAGAAGTATGTTAAAGATTATGATAATGTGATTGACTAGTATGTACTGCAGGTCGAACCTGATGCATAATTCGAGCCGAAGCCTCATTATGTATTGCAGAAAAAGTTTCTCATGCTCCAAAACCAAGAAATAGAGCAAGTTAAAGTGAAATGAAAGCACTTTGGACCCAATGAAGCTACATGGGAGATGCAGATCAAATGTAGGCCATGTATCCTTCCTTGTTTGTAGGTTGAGGCAAAGCAACTTTGATGTGGTGATTTGGTAATTTCTCATGGTGGTTGGTAGTTTCTTTATGGTGGTTTAGTATTTTCTTATGATGCCTTGCTATATGCTTCATGTTGGTTTAGAATTTGTTTTATGTTGGTTTAGTATATGATTTATGGTGATCGATATATTCTTTATGATGGTTGATATATGCTATATGATGTTTTGATATATATGGTTAGATATGATGTCAGTATATGTTTGATATATGATTTGATATATGATTTTGCATATGTTTTTGGTATATATATTTTGATGATGTTGTTATATGTACACCTGTGTATGGATGTAAATATTGTAATGAGCCGTGTTATAAAGCTGCACTATGTGGTATGGGTGTTATGTTATTATGATATCATGTGGTTATGTTATCATGATGTAATGATTTCATATGAATTGGAACTCAACAGGATGATCATTGTAAATAAAATAATGAGCTGTGTTATAAATATCCACTATGTAGTATGTTGTCATGATGTCATGATGTTATCTCTTGAGGAGATCTTTCATTGTAAATACTACATCAAGTTGGGTAAAGCTCCATAAGTAGTATGTATTATTCAGCATGTTGCTGAGGTATATATGTGATTGAACATCAAGGGTGGTGTCCCCCAAGGGGGAGGGTTCTATAACAATCTTGGTGAAAAATCCATGTAATAAATGTTAAAAGAAATAACCATGAATGACTTGGACACTTATTCAAAGTTGAATATTGGGAAACATATCCTAGGTGGTGTTTATTTTGTTGTTTAGGGCTAAGGAAATAGGCAAAGTCAATGGATAAGGAATTAAAAGGCATTATGGCACATTTATTTATGAAAATAATGGAAATTAGGAGAAAAAGGAGGTGAAAGGTCATAGGTTGCATGTGAGGAGGAAAATGAAGGAAATAATTGAAAATGAATAAAATAGAGGCCTCATTAATAAAAAGGATTATGAGGATTAGTGGGTAACTTTTTGTGAGTTGAGTGTTGGAGATCTCTCGCATACTCTTGGATACTTAAATATTTCTTGGAGCACTCTTGGAGGGTGTGGCATGCTTGGATTTTTAGAGCAAGAAGGAAAACAAAGAGTAAGAAAGTACAGGCAAGCATTGACATCAGCAACTACATCAGATTTTCTTGCAGGTACCGAGTGGAATGTATCATTTCTTCACTAGTTTTGGCATGCACGGCATATGCATGTGGTTTCTTGGTTGTGATCTACCATTGGCATGGAATATTGCCTGCATTGAAGTGGATTACCTAGCTTTTCGATTTCCTAGATAGTCATGGTGATTGTGAGTTTACTTCCATTGTTTGTTTTTTGTTGGTTCGCATGTTTCCTTAGATTGGGTTGATTTCTTAGTCCTCGAAGCCCTAGTTGAACAAACACTTTGGAACCCCTATAATAGATTCAGTTGAGTTACTAGTACAAGAATACTTGGTTGGAAAAATGCTCTAGAATCCATTGGTGGGTTGAGTTACTATTCCTGGAAGCCTTGATTGGACAAACGCTATGGAAGCCCTGGATAAGTTGTGGGTTGAGTTACTAGTTCTAGAAGCTGTGGTTGGAAAAATTCTCTACAAGCCCCATAAGGCTTGGATGGAGACCATTCTGATGATATTTTTTGTGATTTCATACTGTGAGGTGGAATCATTGTTTTATGGGTGAGGCAGATGGCCTCTGGAAGCCTTGAATGAGTTTTCATTGATATGTTTTATGAGATCCCACATTCATGCTTGGAATGTGGCATGGGGGTGAATAGATGAAGAGATATTTGGCTCAACCAATCTATGGTTGGGTCGAATGTATTAGTCCCATGTCCAATTGGTTCATTGCATTCATTAATGATAAATCCATTCTTTTGATTTTCATGTGAAAAGGTACTGATGTATTTATGGATTTGATGGCTGACTTGTTTATTGTATTTATGTTGCTATTATGTTGGTTATATGCAAATTTTATGACAATAGCTACGGATGGCTCTCAACATGTTTTTACTTATATGTGAATGGATAATGTTCCTATAACCTAATAAATGATAATGAAAAAAATGGCATGAGGGAAAAATGATTCATAGTGATTCTTAAATAAGTATGAGATCCCTACACTTAGTTCTATTGTTTACACCCATAGGTTACATGTCAATGATATGTTTGACGAAATGTCTTTCATGGCTAGTAGGGATCCAGTCAAGATCTTGAACACGTATTTTCTTTAGTATTTTCATCTCCCTG
This sequence comes from Pinus taeda, assembly GCA_000404065.3. Lineage (NCBI taxonomy): Eukaryota > Viridiplantae > Streptophyta > Pinopsida > Pinales > Pinaceae > Pinus > Pinus taeda. Next base: position 48,650 of record APFE031048492.1, on the reverse strand, counting down.
TTAGTTTACCGATTTGAAGAAATGGATTGGTTCCTATGCTCTGAGCCTGAAAAAGTGGCTTAAATCCCAGGGTCAGTGATAGATTATTGATAATTTCAGTCTACATTCTCTAGCCGGTAGGCCTCTGAGAGTGACTTTAGGTTTTAGGTCACTCCCTTTCCCATAAAATTAGGGCGACGACGGCCCAAGGGACCTAAAACAACAGTGGGACTCAGGGACATATTGTCTAAGTGGCTCGCTTGTCTTCTTAGGGTTCTGTTGATTATGTTGAATGTCTCTATAGTGTGTTTCTACCAGTTCCACTGTCTTAATGTGACCTAAGAGGTAGAATCATATCAAAGTGGCCTCTCGTTGCATGTTTACCTTGTCTTGCCAGTTCCTTGGGTAGATGTGGGAGGAGGGTGTTAGAGAGTCCAACAAGAGATGGTTTTTGAAGTGATAGTTTTCACAACCTAAACTTCCATCTTCCAAATAATCCTAAACCCTGAAATGCTATGATGTGATAAAAATTTCATGTAGGGTTGGAGGAAGAGAGATATTGTAAGATAGAAACAAAATATGGGAAAATAGAAATTCATATATTGAACTAGTTGGGCATTGCTACGGAAAAAGGAGGAAAAGTATGAACTAATAATTAACATTTCTAATAGAAGGGAAGCTTGAGGCTTAGGGGGGATTGTTGTGACAATAGTTCATTTGGTTGAGAGGAGCGTTCTTGCTCCTATTATATTTTCACTTTTTTCAGATAATTGAATAGACTGCTTGGTTAGAAAGTCTTTAAAAATTATTATTTTTTAGATATATTATGGTTGTATGCACAGAAAGAAGAGTATGTAGATGATAACATTTATGCAATTTATTAAAATATTTTCTATTAAATAAGCATATAATTTTTTCCTCTCTAAATAATCTAAATAATGTTAAAAAGGAATCTTTGTTACACCTTTAAATAAGGAAGGAGTAGGATTAGCATAACAGTAAGAAATTACAAAAGGAATTGTTTTTTGCTAACCTTTAACAAATGTATTTCCTACATAATGTGTAAAAACCCTCTTAAGGAGAACATGGAGAAACTCATAGTTTAGGAGTCTTACAACTAACTCCCTTGAAAGCAAGAATTTTCTTAGAAGTAGTTGACGTTGAACATGGTCGAGGGCTAGTATGGAAGGTTTTGGGTTATTAAAATTAAACCAAGGAGAAGAAAAGTTGAGCATGAAGGCTTAGTGGAATTTACTGATTAGAAATAAAATGATTAGAGACCTACTATAATGCCAAATATGTATGAAAAGAAACAAAATTAAGTTATTTATAACAGATAGTACAACTACATAACATACATAGAGATGAGACTAATAAGTTATATAGAAACAAAGCACTTTCTAACCATGAAATATTATTTTCTCTCTTATTGAAAATAGACCTAGGTTGAGTATGCCTCATATATTTGAGGGAAATTTTCAATTCCAGAAATAAATTGAGAAACATTACATCTATATTGTCTTCTAGTAATTAAAAAGATTTCATCTATAGAACCTAGTAAATCAAATACTCAAGAAATTTTATATTGCTACAACACAATTGTTAAGGAAACATCGTCATAAGGAAATATAATACATGTATCTCAATTATATCATTTAACGAGGACCTAGAAAGAATACGTGCATACTTAATATTTGTTAAAAAATGAGTAATAGAGACTCTTCACACACTAGTAAAATTGAGTAACAATAGACTCAGTATTAGAAATTAAATATAAACATTTCATTTTAAAAATTAAGCCAATTATGCCTATGGAAATGGTAGGCTAGAGAATGTCATAGGGCCATAACATCCTTGCAAAAAAAAGAAAAAAAATAAGTTTAGTTGATAGTGTGGTACCTGGAATAAACCAAGATATGGATAATCACATGATATTTTCCACACTTTCCTTGAGATAACAGTAAAATGCTAGGCTTGGAACACAAATAAGGAAGAAGGATTTGTTAGTAAGTAGGAGCTAAATTTAATTGCAAACCTTAAGAAATATTAAGGGATTTATTTCCATATATTACCTAGGAAAAATTTTTAAATGACGAGACTCCTAGTTTGTGCAAGAAATAAATTGTTGTCAACAATGTCACAAGGAAGTGTTTGAAGTAGTCAATGTTGTTCAAAAAATAAGCATCGAATATAAATTTTAAGAAAAATAGAATAATCGTAACAATTAAGTATAGGGTAACAAAAACAATTCCTCTGAAACTATTGTCCAAAATAACTATTCATAGGAGCACAACAACTCCACTAAGGTTTATTTAACTAGAGGTGAAATTTAAGAGTAAAGTAAAACTAAAAAAAAACACCAATCAGATAGGTGAGGGAAATACAAATAAAACAAAAGGATAAATGTGAATGCATGGTGAAATACATGATAACAACTATTATATGGTGAAAAATAGTGCCAAACTCGGAGCCAAAAATCAAGTTACTCTCTCTGGATGAAAATTGGCATTAAAAGTCAAATAGATCATTGCATTATGTGGGGAAACCATAAAACATTAAAAGGAATGGCGAGAGAGCCCATTTCAAGTGCCCCAGACCTGAACAGAGGATACAAATTTTGTGATCTATCAAACCATCTTAAAACTCTAAGAACGTAATTGAAATAATGACCCTTAATTGAAAAATCTAATAAACATTCTAAGGTTTCCCATTATCTATAGCATTAGACTGTTAATTGATTAAACCACCACTTAAAAACACCGTATTTCTTGAATCAATCATTCTACCTCAGGAAGGAGAGTAAGAGTGTTTGAGTAGAGCATAAAATAGAATGCCAAAGGGTTTGATAACCTAAGAGGAGGAAAATCCCTCAAAACTTGGAGAGTATCGAGTTACTAAACTTAGTAATGTGAATAATGAAGAAGGGGAGAGGGGGGTGTTAAAATATGTAACTAGGTTCAACCTTCATAATGACATATGTAATTATGACATATCAAGTTGGCATAGATGAAGGGACAAGTCGGCCTAAAGATAGAAATTTGTACCCCTCAAAATCCTATCAATTAGAAGGAAATCGACCTTATTTGGACACACTCTCAAGAAAGTTTGATCTCCTAGGATAGAAGTTGGAAAAGGGATGAAAAACAAGAAGAAGAGAAAGATCAAAATTTTTTGCCTCCCTCTCTCTCTCTCTCTCTCTCTCTCTCTCTCTCTCTCTCTCGTGTTAGTTTTTTCTACATATTATAGGCAAGACAAAATTCTGAAGCTAATTCTCGGTCAAATTTGTGAACTGTGAAGCTACTTCTATGTCGAAGCTGTGAAGATGCAAGGTTGAATTTGTAAAGCTACAAGGTCAAAGTTGTGAAGTTGCTTCTAGGTCCAAGATGTGAAGATACAAGGTCAAAGCTATGAATTTTCCTCTATGTCAGAGGTGTGAAGCTGCAAGGTCAGAGCTATGAATTTTCATCAAGGTCAAAAATGTGAATCTGCTAGATCGAAGTTGCAAAAATTAGTTCTAGGGGTCGAAGTTGCTCAAGAAATTGTTGGATGGTCGAAGTCTATTGTTAGAAGCTATGAAAATAAATAAATAATGTTGACTTGGTCTTGTATGAATCTTGGTCAATGGTCAGAGGTCTTTAAAATCATCAATTGGAGTTATATATGAAGAGAAGAGTTCTTGTGGGTTTTCCTATCAAAAGGAGAGATTTTTTCCCTAGTTGATAACCTATATCTTGTGTCCTCTTGTGTCATTGTCATTTATTGTTTGGTAGATGTTTGATGATAAGAACACAATAATATTAAAGCTACTCAAGATAAGTAAAAGGATATTACAAGCAATTATCAAGGTAAGATAAATCACCTAGTTTAGTTGCCCTTAGATTTCTCAACATGGTATTAGAGCTACGATGATGAGACAAGAAAATTAATCTAAAAGAAGGACACTCAAAGGCTCAAACACTAGAAGGAATATCAAAAGGAGTATCAACAAAGATCAAAACATTGACATCATAGCATCAAGAAGCCATTCACAAGGACCAAGTACAAGCAAAGAACACCTCAGAAATCTAGCTTATCAAAATAAGGGTTTCTCACTTGACGATTTATTGGGAAGCTCAAACATCATCATCAAAGAATACCTCAAGGATCCTACCTATAAGGAATATACATTGTTGCATTTCGAGGTATCTACATTCAAGGGAAGAAATAAGAGGCGTTTTCATCATCATCAAGGAATCCGGGTGATCTCCCTCTGTTTGAAGGATCACTTTTGAAGGAAGACATATACATCAAGAAGGCATCTTCTATTATCAATATCATCATGAAAATCAAGGATTAAAGTTGAAGATATTTTCATAAGGAGAATATTGACTGGACAAGTAAGTACATTTATATTTATGACTAAATTTTATATTAAAATTACTTCATTTTGCAAGGAAAGCAACAAGTTAGTTGGGTCATCAAACTTTCTTGCATGGAAGAAGAGGACATATTGATCCCCATAGAAAATGAAGTCAATGAACATGTTAAAGGGATCAATTACTAAGCCTCTAGAGGAAGAAGCTTAATATCTAGCAACGTATGTGAAATGGGAAGTAAAAGCTCAAATGATCCTTATAGAATACACCAAATATCCCCTCATACCCTATGTATCAAAGTTGGAGACATCAAAATAAATACATGATAAATTAGAAGAATTATTATCCATAAGTCTTGTTGGAGAACTGATATCATTAAGACAATAACTCTACAAGATTAAGATATCAAATGAAGAGGGAATAGCCTCATACTTTATGAGGGTATCAAAAATAAGAGACCAACTACAAAAATTGGGAGAAATAATGTTCAATAAATAAATTACCACAATAGTGCCAATGTACCACTCGAGGAATGGGGCAACTTTACATCAAGCATATATAGAAACAAGGAAGCTACCTCATTCAATAATGTTTTTTCATTATGTAAAATTGAAGAAACCAAGCTAAAGGAAAAAGGGATGTACCATCAAATGACCAAGCACAAACATTTGCTGCCATAACTAAGAAGAAAGAAAAATTTGGAAGGTTTGGTTCTCAAAAAAAGAGCAAGAAGGATATGTCGAAAATCCAATGTTATGGTTGTCATGAATATGGGCACTACAAGAGAAATTTTCCTAAATTTAAGAATGACGACAACAAAATAGGAAGGGAAGAATCCCATATCACCGAAGAAGTGGAAGGAGATGAAAAGAAGAATTCAAAGAAAGAGGAAGTAAAATGTTTCTACTATGATTAAGATCATCTCCTCCACCGAGTTCTTTTCATTATAGCTATCAATGTAGGAAACATTAGAAGCATACTAGGATGCATCATTCTCAGGAGATGAAATCATAATAGCATATGATTCAAGCAATAGCTCAAGAAATCATTACAAGAAGCTTGAAAGATAGTTGATGTAGAAGTCTATAACAGTCATCAAAGGAGCTCTTGGTATCCTCAATGAAAACATTAGTACTTGTTAGCCCTGAGATGCAGTGCTGATTTCTTGAAGGATGAAGGAAAACACCAACTCTAGGGATAACCTAGGTAACATAATCCCATGAAACCCTCGCCATGTTGGTAAAACCTTGATCCATTACAATGGGTTGGGAGCCCACACTTGCTATACCCTTGGCCCCTTAAAAATCATGGTCGGGAAGTCCATACTTACTCAACCTTTGTCACATTTCAATGGAGACTAATAAGCATATTTATAGGCTTCTTCCATCCAAATATAACTTTCATAATACCATGGGCCCAAAACCAGTAGCTATGGAATATCATTCCCAAGCCAAGGTGAATACTAAACATTGAATCACCTTAACTAGATTCATTGTACCCTTGTTTTGGGCAGTTGTTAATTTTGTTTTTCCATAAATATATTATTAAAAATGTATTTTATATTATTTACATTAGAAGAGAGTTAAGATTGTGTTGAGTAGATTTAACACATGGATCTTCTAGCAAGAATATAAGTATCAATCATTATTTTCTTTTGACCCAGCTTCAGTATGTGTTGCTGGAGACATTGTTTGCTATGAAAGAGTTGTTGAGTTTGGTGATGATGTTGTCATTTTTGCATAAGTTTCCATTTATTTCTAGCTTAATTGATGGGTTTTCAAGAAATCACTTCCAACACATTACATTTTATCATATGTAGTTGATTGAGTTCAGTTTTTTCTTAATTATTGTTTATTACTTGATCAACACCTAGTTTTTCTATATCTTATTGTCACTTTTGCAAAGCTTATCGTACCCCTAGTTGTAAGGCTAAATGTAGAGGATTTAAGGATACTCTTGTTGATGAGTTTCTTTCTCTTATTTTGAAGGTATAGATTAGTGGTTACACCGATAAATTGATTGATGATATTTTTATGTAGTTTCAGAATATCCCCAGTAATCATTATGGTCCATGAAGCATGAGTGCACAAATCTATCTCTGAATGTTCTCTAGCTTCCTGCAACCATTGATTGACAAGATTGGACTTAATCCAGTTGAAGTTGGTGATATTGTAGTGGGTATTGTTCTTACACCTGGATCTCAATGTTCCAATGAGTACAAGATGGTTTCCTTTTATGCTTGATTCCCAGGTGTATATCCTACCATTCCATGTGTCAAATGAATTATTTTCTTGTTGGATGCCTAATTTTTTGTGACAAATACATGCTTCTTACCATGTTATCTCTTTGAAGATTGTACCTATCAGGATTGTCAATATAAATCACTCTTCATTCCTACAAGAAATTGTGGATGTTGCAATTGCAATTAAAGTTGGGTTTTATGACATTGGTATATCAATATCTAATTGCTACCATTGGATTATCATAGTAGGTTTCAATTTAGATAAGTTTATGATTTCAAGTTGTTTTATTCATGTGTTAGTGTAGGAGTGGAGTCAATGAATATTAATAAAATTTAATGATGTTGTAAACATAAGGCTTTTAATTTTGTCAATAGTTTCAATTTGATGTTTTTTCCATACTCTTCTATGTCTTTAATATAGCTTACTATTCCCTTCATATTTATGCACACACACAAACACAGAAGCACAAACACACACACGCGCACACACACACACACACACACACATATAGATACACATGCCTGCACAAGGATAGATATATGATTACTTTATTAAATATTTGTGTCAAAGGAAATGATGGCTTTTGTTGCCCCTTGCAATAGGTTGAATTTTTCAGAAAATAATCGATTCACTTTTTCCCATGGGTATCATCTTAGAAAATGTAGCTGAGCACTATGGAGTTTCATGTCAAGACTAGGATCAAGAAGAGGTATATGGATGTTATTTTAATCTTTTTATTTGAGTGAAGTCAATGTTGGTGTAGTTGATATGAATTAATCAATGAAGGTAAGGAATGGGAGTTGAATATTAACATCTAGAAGTATTGTTTAGGTTGAATGTCGTAGGTGCACAATAGTAGTAGTAGTTGCAGGGATGTTCAAAGATGAGATCAACCGAGTTGAAGAAAAGGTACAAAACAAACATGTTCCATAATTTCCAAAGTTGGAGTCACTAGAGAGTTGCCATAATGGTACTTAATGTGTTTCTTGTTTTTGTGATGAAGATTATTGATCCTAAAACTAGGGATGAGAAGCTCATGGCAACATATGTTGATGATGACCTTCATCCTAATGCCTTTCTTTATGATTTAGGGAAACTCGAATGTGCATTTAAGAAGGGGGGAAGCACTATTGTTGGTATAGAGTTTCTTTCCCAATTGCATGCTAAGCATGTTTTCTATGTTGTTGATTTTATGAAAAAAATTATAACATGTGTTGGCTTCGTGGGCTTAGACCTAGGCTTAGAGTTAGCTACGCTAACCAACAAACCTTATACCACTGATCCTTTTGAAAATGACCTAATTGCGCAAACCATTGTCTCACCTAAGGCAATATTAGGGGATGTTAGAACTTAGTTTCTACATCCAGAGTGAATATGCAGTGTGTCTATAAGGTTTTTAACAATTTAGGGCTTAATATGACCTTCGTGAACCACTAGCATTATTCTTATAGTCGTAAAGGGTTTTCCTTCTTAACAAATTTTCAAACTATGTGAAACTATTATAACATGTATTATTTAGACTATAAAACGATATCTAAACCTTCACATTGTAATTGTAGAATAAATATATAAAATGAATCATAAACAAGCTAAACACAGAACTTATGCAAAAATATAGAGATAAACAAATTTATCATAAAATGTCTTCTTTATTATTCAAGTCTTTTCAAATACAATCTTTTTGACCCCATGAACACAGCTCCAAGGGCCTGCGCACTTAGTTGCAGAATTGCCAAGGCCTCCATGCACACAACTGTAAGAGCCTTCCCCTTCGTCTGACTATAGAAATATATTACAAAAAGACACTCGAAAGTATTTCATCCCTTCAACGTATATATTAGACTTTCTAAAACAACCCTTTATATATGCTTTTACCCTTACAATACGATGGTCCGCAAACCATGGACTAAGCTTAAAATCCTCTAGATAATCCCATCCCTTTACAAAAGAAGGGGATTTGACCCACCATAAATCCACTTTGAATCTTATAACCCTCCGCTAATCACGCTCTGCTCCTCAAATTGTGGAGTCTTTAAATGACTCGGACAAAACATAGACCTAGCGGACCCCTACCCAACAAACCCCAACACAAAGATATGACTTTTCCTTGAGTCACTCTGTTGGTATGTCCTTGATATTTTCTTTTAAGCCTCTATATGCAGTCTATAATGGATGGAGAATTGTTGTGGATTATTTTGTGACCTATTGAACTTTGTCAATGAGCTTCTTTGTGGTCAACCTCCCTGATACGAGGTCGATTATCCTCTCGGTTTGCTACATTCTCTTCATTTTTTCCCTCTACTTCCAGTGAGAACTGTCAAGCCTCATATTCCCAAGGTTACATCCATGCAGAGATGATATGTGCCTTTCGACAACTCATTGATTTGTCCCTATAGCAATGTTCCTTCCTGGAAATAGGCAAATCATTTCACATCTGCTAAGGTCCATGTCATGTCTTGAAGTTCATAAGACTATAATTTCTTGTATCTGATATCTTATTAATTCTTCTACACACATGGTTCCTCCTACAACATGGCCCACACTTCCATTGTATATTCAAAAAGTTTACGACAATCATTGACTATAGTCTCTATCTGAACCTTAGCAATTTTGATGGAAGCTTCACGCTACTCAAGAACTTCTGATAGCATTGTACGCTACAACTTCATCTAAAGCCCTATAATATGCATCTGTAATTTGAAGTGAATCTTTTCCACCTATTCCTTCAATTCAATGACTACTACCACTAGTTTCTAAATATTTTCTATGGAAGCTACCTCAGTTGGGATCTGGGGCTCTGGAAGCTCACTGTGTTCTTTGGTTATGGCCTCTTCCAACTACTAGTTTTGCTTAGCTACCTCCTCATTATCCTACATCGCTTTATTCTTTTCCTTGAACATATGTTGATTGTTTATTTTAACTTCATTGATGACCAATAGAGTTCATTGCTCTCATATCTTGAGCTCATCTGTGACGCCCTGATGAAACTCGTGTAATGTCTGAAGGGGAAACATTGCAAGACTTAGGCTCAGACTCTTCAATTTTTGTATGATCTCCCTTTCCTTTGTAGACTCGATGTGTAGTGATCCTTCTGGCTATTGGAATACTCAGAGGTATGTAGTAAGCTCAGTTGTATAAGGTACTATGCTCACTCGCTTCGGGCTCGCCTCAACAACGCTCACTTGAATCATGCTCGTTTGAATCTACAAATAATTAAGGCCCTATAGTACCTTTCAAAATACTACCCTGTATTAATCCTCGATGTTCCTCCAAATATCCTTCATTGCAGCTGTTATCACAAAATCAACACCTAATAGTCTGCTAAGCAGGAAGACTCTGAGCAACTATTTCAAACCAACTTTTGGCTAAGGCTTAGCCTCCTCAAACTGAGAGGGCTCTCTCACTAGATTAAATATTTTGATAATGAATAAGATGGCTAACTCTATGAAACAAATGAAGAAGTGTAAATGTTTGAAACAATTAGAAAATATTCATTGGGCTTATGGAGTCAAAAATGTTTCAGTATGACAATAATTTTAGCTTTACATGGAAGTCAGGGCGTCTAGAATTCAACACATGGATAATACATCAGAAACATAAGGGACAACATAGTTTATAAATGTATGAAGGAAGTTAGAGCACAAACAATGATTTCTAGGTAATCATACATTCATACCATTGTAAATAATGAAAAGAGGACAACACAAGACATTTTGAACATTGAATTCCTTCTGATTCTTGAGAAGTAAAGCCAAATACAGTATTACTTAAAACTGAGTCTTTACATAAAAGCACAATATGAGAGTTTATCTGAAAATTTCCAACCCTTGATACATTCGATTTTCTCCCATATATAGAGTTCATTACATAGATTCCTTCCTCCAGCATGAGGGGAATTCGAATTCTTCCTAATTTGACATCTATTGACACTTAAAAACAACTATTTAATATAACTAACTATTATCTGGTAGTTCTAGAGACCTAAAACAATTACGAGTGTAACTCCTCATTATGTTGGTATTTAGCATTAATTAAAATACAAACTCATTCTCTAACAAGTGGTCTTCTTCAGTTTGGCTTTGGTGGAGGGTTTAAACTTCCTGTTGACCCTTGATGTCTCATCCTTTGACTGTTCCTAGATATTAGGAAGTTGTTCCTATTTTTCTTCTTTTGGTCCCCAAATGGATCTTCGATGTTTACTATCCCTGTTGTTCCTCTTAATTACATGAAATGCATTGTATTAGCTTGTTTTCCCTATGTTGTACACCTTGCACCCATATACATGGTAGGACAAAAAACTCCTTTAATGTTGCCTGAAATATCATGAATAGTTCTAGCTATGAAATAATGACCATTTTCATAAGATAAATCTTTGAGTTCATGAATGTCTTCCCTGGCCTTGTTTTTCCCTTTCCTAATGTTTACAGCATGTAAGTAATCCGTTTTAGATGCCCATCTTCACAAATATTTCCTTTTTCTTCTCAAAGTTAGCCCACAAAATCATTATATGTAGCTATAGCAGTTTTGTAAAGCAGTACGAAACTGCTATGCATTAGGCATCATCTACAGTAGTTTTGTATCATGCCACGAAACTACTTTGTGATTTCAGAAACACAGTTTTATGCCAAAATTTAACTTCCCTGATTTTTCTTTCCTTTGAAATGGCTCTTGCATATGCCATGGAGCTATTCAAAACTAAATAAACTGCTACCATTCTGCAAAGTAAACTTCAAAAGATGGTCCACATTAAAATTTAGGATTTAGCCTTACTTACTATGTAGCTTTTCTTAGCTGAAGATGTCCTTTAGTCTGGTTCAGCTGTATCTTCAGATCTTCAATTTGCCTCTTCATAGTTCGGGTTCCAGCTCTCAATTTTGCATTGACTTTTCTAATGTATCTTGCTTCTTTTATTGCAGGGACTGTATAAGTGAAGTATTGAGCATGATAGCTAACCACTTCGAGTATTGAAATTGTTTTATCTTCCCAGAGAGCCTCCATTTTGTTAAAATAAGCTTCCTTGATTGCATATTTTCTTCAGGTTTTTCTTAGTTTGGTAATTTCAAGATTTTCCAGCTCCAGTTTCTTCTTCAACTCTTCAAAACTACATTCCTCTTGTTGAGAGATAACTGCCTTACCTCTGTCATTTTTATGCAGTTGTGATGATGTTTTATTATGAAACCACAAGTCCTTCATGTAATTTTGATACCTCCCCTCTCTCACTTGTTTCTGGTTGTGCCTCTTGTATCTCTTTTGAATGCCTTGTAAACAGTCTTCTTGCCTTAAAAACAAATTCAGAAGCCTGATCATCAAATTTGAGTTTATTGAAGGTTTTGGCTTTTTTGGTTTTGCCTTTACTTGCTTCCATTAAGTCTGCTCGGACCAGAGGAGATTCTTCAATGTCAATAGCTTGAAGAAAATCATTCAAACTTCCTTTTGAAGTTGGGCTCCCTTCAGAAACCATTGTCTTACCTTTTTCTTTAGCTAGCTAGCTCCTGGTTACTATTCTTTGGATAGTTGCGCTTGTGGATTACTCTTGTACACCTTCTTTGATCTGAACCTTGTTTTTTCGTGACTACTGAGGTGTGTCTTGAATTACTAGTTGTCTCATGGGCTCCTTCACCTACTTCCTGGCTTTCAATTTCATGAATATTCTTGATCTTGTTTCTTCAAGATGACTAACTGTTGGTGAAGAAATCCTCGTAGCCTGAGGGCTCAGACCAGTTTCATACTTGAAGCCAAAAATAAACAAGAAAATTGACCACTCCCTATCTATTTTCTATAGCTCATGCAAAATGATCAATTTGTCTAAGCCATGATGAAACAACAAGGTCTCACAGGCTTCCTTCTTCAACTAAACCTTGTCACACATTTTTCTTAAGCCATGAAACCGATAGAAAGTCAAATCCTAAGATATCTTTCCAGTGGCATGAAGCAGAAGTCTGAAGTGATAGGAATACACCTTATGATACCTACCCTCACAGGTAAAGTATCTCGATATGCAGGTAAGCAAATTAGCATATGAATCCTTGACAAAGCTCCTAGGCACTGATTTTTTTAAGTTTGAATCAATGAACTCTGGCTTTAAGAATTCCTTGCAAGGAGTCATATCAAACTTGAAGTTTTTAAACCACCTCTTTTGTCTCCTTGGAATTTCAGTGACTACAGATATAACCTTTGGAGAGATTGGTAATTCAAGCACTCCAACCTTTCCATTCAATCCTATGAAATTGAAAGCAAATTATTTGGTGACTTTCATGTGGCCTCAACGTTTTTCACAAAATCTCCAATAGCCAACCTATTTGAAAGCTTGTTCAACTTCATTGTTCTTCAAAAGAACATGTAAGCCTTCAGGCTGATTCCTCAGACACCTGCCTGACCTATGATGATTTGTTTATGTAAACATCTTCATGGGATTCTTGCAAAATAAAAATTGAAAGAGCTTGCACCATCTTAATCTCAGTCACTGGTTTGCTTGAAATGGAAAGGGAAGCTAGCTCGCTTGAAATGGAAATAGCTCTAATTCAATGCCTGTCAATATGCTTCTCATGAATGAACCCGAGCATAATCATAACTAAAAATAGTTGGACCCTTTTTTGTAATTCGAAACTTGAGTGTACCAAGACACCTAACGAACCTAATGATGAGAATAAGCAGTTGCATGTGATAGGCATGGTGTATGGACTGATATTTGATGATGTAATATTAACGGATTATTATAGATTGGACAACTAGGTGAGATTTGACATGCATCTGCATGAATCCCTGATTTTGTAGCACAGCCAGTGCAAATTCTGTGTTTTGTGCTACGAACTCGTAGACTGGGTTTTGCGCTACGAAGGCTCCTAGACTGGGTTTTGCAATATGAAAACCTTGACATAATACACATGGAAATTTATGTGTGATATGGGATCAATGATAGGCAAAATCAGAGTGTTGAACCTATTTGACAATACCAACAAGACTCTCTTCTAAATTTTAGACTCTAAAACAAACGATGGAAACACTAGACCAAGACTAACATCAATCCTTTGGAATCAAATGAATTTTCAAAATTTAGAAGGTTTTTTTCTAAACTAATAATAGTGGCTCCACTTGGGATAGTGTGCCCTTGTGGTACACTAAGAACTCGTAGGTTCAGTGCTTCATCCTCTTATGATAAATAGAAATTTATTTGACAAGCATCCCCTTTAAGCTTCTTGGGCCTTCACCTTGGGCTTAAGCCTTCTATTTCAGCTTGTCATTATTAGAAAAAATGAAAAATTGATAAAACGGATATATACAATGTTATGAAATACTGATAGTACTTCAACAATGATAACGCTTTAGGAACCTGCCATTAACAGGTCCTCCAACATATGCTTCTCCATCAATTTCCTGTAGAATGTAAGTGCTGCTTCCATGGAAAGTAGCAATCGGATAAGGACCTTTCCACAAATTTTCAAACTTACCATGCTTGCCCTTTTCTTTGATTCTGGCCTCCCATTTCAGCACTTTGTCATGGATCTGAAAACTAACTTCTTTGATATTTTTATCAAATGTATTCTTGATTCTGTTCTGACTGTGTTGATGATTATCATAGACTTCATTTCTCTTCTCCTGCGGGGCTATTAGCTGATTGATTCTCCTTTGTATATCATTTTGGTTCCTCTTCTAGTCCTTGAATTAGTTTCACTACAGGTACCCCAAGTGATGTTGGAAATGTAGCTTCAGCACTGTACACTAATTCATATGGATAAGTGCCAATAAATATCTTTGTACAAATCCTATCAGCCCACAAGGCATACCTCAATTTCAAATGCCAAGCTTTCTTGTTTTCTTGTAGCACTTTTTAAATGATCCTTACAATGCTTTTGTTTGATGATTCAGCAAGGGCATTTCCTTGCAGATAATAAGCAGTAGAATGTCCTAGAGTAATGTGATATTGATGACAAAAATTAATCATTTTCTTGGACTTAAAAGCTTGAGCATTGTCAATTATAATCTTCATTGGGCAGCCAAATCTAGACAATATATTATTCTCTAGAAAAGAAATAATTATTGAATCATTAGCTTGCCTTGTTGGAATCGCCTCTATCCATTTGTTGAAGTAATCCGTGGCTGTGAGAATCCAGTGATGCTATCCTGATGAAGGAGAATGAATTTTTCCAATAAAATCCAATCCCCATTGCTGGAAAGGTGCCTCATCATATATAGGAACCAAAGGCAAAGGCAGAAGCTTCCACTTTCCTTCAAATATTTCACATTCATGACGTGCTGCTACCCTTTTGTAAATGTCTTTGAACATAGTTGGCCAAAAATATCTAGCTCTTAGGATCTTATTTGCAGTAGTTTTCGAAAAGAGGTGTCCTCCACAATCCCCCTTATGAAATTCTTCAATCACTTTATTAGCTTCTTCTTCAAGGAGAAAGTTTAACAAAGTCCCTCCTACATCTTTCAAAAAGAAAATTTGGTCATATAGAAAATATCTTAAAGATTTCATCTTGACAAACCTTGTTTTGGACTTGCTAAATTGGCAGGGGCTTTATTATGTTGTAGAAAAAAAGCCACATCCTTGTACCATTCTGAAACCAAGAATTTCTCATTGATTTGGACCAATTCTTCCTCGTTTTCAGAAATTTCTGATATTTCTTCATTCAAATTTATGTCAAGACAGTCCAGATTTGGCTGAGTCATTAGCTTTCCAAGCCTTGACCATTCACCAATTTGGTAGGTTTGATGTCAATGTCATACTCTAGCAATTTTTCTATCCATTTTCCCTTTTTTCCATCCGGATCTGCTTGTGTTAAGATATCTTTTATTATAGCACTTAGAACATAAGCGACAATATGAGAATGAAAAACATAGATTCTGAAATATTTTATAGTTTTCACCAAGGCATAAGCTTGCTTTTCTAGAATATTGTACTTCAATTCAACATTTGCTAATGTCCTACTAAAAAAATAAATAAGTTGTTTTGGACCTTGATTTCCTTTTTTGCAACAAAACTCCAGCAATTGTATCTTTAGAAGCAAATGTAAAAATAAGAAATTTTTTGGCAAAATATGGACTGATAAGTATTGGTGCTCATGTAAGTGCCTTCCTGATTTCCTCAAAATATTTCTTTGCTTCAACTTTCCACTTGAAATCCACTCCTTTATTCAACATCCTTGTTATATTCTTGACTGTCTTAGCAAGATTGGGAATGAAGGGCCTACCAAAATTCACCTTTCCAAGAAAATATTGGATCTCTTTCCTACTTCTTGGTAGATCTAGCTTTTGAATTGCATTAACTCTATTATGATCAATCCTAATTCCTTCTTCAAAAATTATATGACTAGGTAGCTTACCTGATGTTAAAGCAAAGATACTTTTAGTGGGACTAAGAGAAATACCAAACATTCTACATTTCAGCAGAATTCTTTCAAGATGCTTCAAATGATCTTCTTCTCTCTTTGAAAAAATTGTGATGTCATAAAGATAAACAACCACTGATTTATCCTTTTCTTCAACAAATGCAATATTCGTTGCTCTTTGGAAAGTGACCCCTACATTCATGAGACCAAAAGGCATCTTGGCATACATGAATGTACCCCATGGCATTGTTAAGGTTGTCTTCTCTTGATCATTTGAATGCACAAGAATGTGATTGTACCCTAAGAAACCATCAAGCATAGACATCCTTTGTGACCCAACAATATTTTGCAGAATTAAATCTATCTTGGGAAGAGGATAGTTATCTTTCAATGAAGCCTTATTCAAAATTTTGAAGTCTATAGAAATTTTGATCTTTCCATTCTTCTTCCTAACTGGAACCAAATTTGCAAGACAATTTGAGAATCTGATTGGAACAATGACTTTGGCATTAAAGAGTTTCTTAATTTCCTTCTCAATCAAAGGCATGAGAAGAGGATTAATTCTCCTTAACTTTTTCTTGAAATGTTTCTCATTCTCTATAATAGGAATAGTATGTTGAATAATAGAAGAATCATATTGTTTCAAATCAGCGTAGCTCCATTCAAAAACATCAATAAACCTTTTCATCATCTCAACATATTTGGCCTTCATATCAACTGAAAGAAACTTTGAGATTTTAAGAATCTTAGGTACAACTGAAGTCCCTAAAATGCAGCTCTCTACTTCCTCCTCATCAGCCTGCATTTTTGGAGCTTTGAGCACATCATTTTGATCAAACAACTTCTTAAGAGGAATGAGACCCTTAGGTATTGAATTTTTTTTTTAATTGTAAGACTTCAAACTTTTCCTTTGACTCTACAAACATATTTTGTTGATCCACTTGAGTGCTTTCAAATTCTTCCTTTAATTCAATGAAATTCTTTACCTATTGATCATCTTCAAAGACATGCCAATTAGTGATGTTATCTGGTATAGTTGGTCGATGACGAACCTCCACCTCATACTTTTCAGAAGAATGAATAGGAATGACAAACAGATTGGTGGAAACAGCAAGGGAATCTACAACAGAGTTTTGGTCTCTAGTTTTGATAGTGAAAGAATATGCTTGAAACTTTTACAACATATCTAACACTAGATTTTTGTATGCTTTCATCCTTACATCCTTTGTTTGATAAGAACCTTCCACTTGTTTAATCACCAATTCAGAATCTCCAAAAATAGAAATGTTTTTAGCTTTCAACTTTAACAAGACTTCTAAGCCCAAAGTCATAGATTCATATTCAGCCATATTATTTGTGCAATCAAAGTCTAGTTTGTAAGAATAAAACTTACTTTCATCACTTGGGCTTGTGATCCAAATTCCAACTCCTACCCCTTCCTTTCATGCTGATCCATCAAAGTATAATGACCACCATCTCTTTGTTTCTTTCTCATCTTCTTGCTGATTTTCTAGGTGCTGATTTCCTGAAAGCATCTCCTCCGATCCATTATCAACTGACTCATTGAAAAGGATGGCCGATCCAAGTTCGGTATCAAATGAATAAATAGGAAAATTTTGAGGTTCGTCTTTGCTGCTTACCATATAGGCCTTTATGTTCTCTCAATATAATCTCCTTTGCTCACCAAAAACAGGGATGGTAGCATAGGTAAGGTCCATCTGTGTTGTGCCTTTGATTTTTGCTACCCATGATCTTGACAGAAGCATCCCAAACTTTGGTGGAATGCCAGCCACAACAATGTCCATGACAATTACCTTTGCTGGGATCTGTGTTAGACCAACAACAACATATTTAATTAAACCAATGCATTGGGCTCTTTTTGAATCAAAAGAGAATAAATCCTTATATGGTCTTATTACATGTAATCCTAACCTTTCCATGATTACCATGGGCATAAGATTATGAGAGGCCCCTCAATCCAACATAGCATTATGTAAGGTCATATCATGAATAATAATGCTTACATAGAAAGGAGGAAATTCTTCATTCAGATCACCTTCAAGTCTTGGACCCAAGTATATAGTAGGATTATCTTCTTGAATATTTAAGATATTAGCAGCTCTTGGTTGTGAATTAAGCATCTCTATAATCTTAGTTTTGTATTTATCTACCTTGAGAATTCACTAAATGGGACTATTATTTTGATATTTGCAATGTCATTCTCAAGGTTAAAAACATAAACAGGTTTCTCAATTTCTTTAGTAGGAGATAGAGGTTGAATGTCCTTTTTAGCAAGTGGAGCATCATTTTTACCTTCAGCAGCCTTTAGGTTGTCCATGTTGGCTTCAACAGGCTTTGAAGCATCCTTCTTGGGCTGTGTTTTGTTTACAATAATTGGCACATTTATATTCCTGAGAATGTATTGTTTTTGCATTTCAAATATAGCATGTTGATAACCCTTTAAATAATCTAAAGGCTCCTCTCCTTGTTTGTTCAAATTGGTCTCATCATGTTCTTCCTTATTCAAGAAACTCCCTGACATTTCTTCATCAAGATAATGGATGGATTCTTCAGGAATCTCAGGCTCATCTTCTTCATCAACCAAGTTCTGCTAAAAAGGAGGTCTCGCTGGAGGATCAGGCTATTGATTCCTATTTTCTCTTGGCCTTTGTTGGTTTTGAGGTATCCTAAATTGAGGATTTCTAAATTGAGGTTCCTACTACACAAGAGGAGCAGATGTATTTCCAAGAGCCAACCTATCCATCATCTTCTGTGTGGTCTTCATCATTGAATCTATCTTATCTTCTAGAGATGAAGAGGAAGGTTTCTCTTCTTCTTTCAATTTATATTTTCCCATATTTGATTTTTTAGCAGCAACCATGTTTACTTCTACTTTTATTGCATCATTCTGCATATCAGCAACTGTAGCAGAGTCTCTTTCTCTAAGCAATAGAGATAAATCAGAATCAAATTGTTGGAGAGGTAAATCCCCTCTACGGATAAAGGCGATCCCTACTAGCCCATAATGGGTCTAGCAACAATCAAACAATGTTATCATGCAAGTCCCTAATTGCAGATAAAGAGTAGGTGATGAAGACCTACTTGAGATCCAACGCTTTAGTTTGTAGAAGAGATGTCGCCCGTGTTCCTTTGCCTTGGCCGGTCACGATCCTCCACTACCCACGTGAATGGACACCTGCACACAAAGAGAACAACAAAAACACAAGCGTGAAATCTAATATATGCAATTATACATCAGTCAAGAAGGATATAATTCGACATCAACCATTACAAGTACAACGAGAATGGAACCATAATGATAGTCATCTATTATTAATAATTCAGCAAAGGAGAATACAACCAGCGTCCTGACGTCAAGTCCTCCTTTAGCTGGGTGTTCAACTACACAAGTCTTGCAAAAGCTTGAAGGGGTGAGGGACAAGCTCTCTCTCTCTTTAGTGACAAAGTCTCCTTACTTATGTAAAGCCTTATGGATACAAAGAAGGCTTCTTGCTACTCCAATCTTTTGATATCTTCTTTTCAGCACAAGTATTGCCACAAGAGTCAGAACTCTCCGAACTAGAACTAGCTTGCTCAAGCCATGGGAACAAGAATTTATAGAGGAAAAGGAAGAGATAAGGTCAATCCACCACAATAATGGATTTGGTTTCATCACTTGGAAACTTCCATGGAATGGTGGCAAACTACTTTCCATCCAAGGAGATTCGAAGCTAAACCATCCTCACTCAACTTGGAATCAATTTCGTGAATGAGTTGGAGAGAACCTTCGGAGGTTTGAGTCGTTCAAATCTTTGCCCAAAATGGTTGGCGCGATTGCGACTCTGGGACAGAGCGCTAATGGCACGCCCTTTCAATAGGATTTTCCCCATTGGTGTGGGCATAACACAGGGCACCAGCGCTAATGCAAAAAGGGTTGTTTTTAAGGGCAATGAGCAGGAGATGTCTTAAGGGCATATGAAGCTCATGTTTAGAGGTGAATAAGGCATGTGATTTCAAGTCTTGTCACTTCTCACAAGTCCCGGAATGGGTCCTCCAAGATGCATGAGAGGGGTAACAGGGATGGTGACAAACGGTGACAAATTACTGTGTAACAAATGCCCCCTAAACCATGAGGCCCGAGAGAGAGAGGGGTGAAGTGCTTTACAAGAACATGTGTGACTGAAACAGTACCGCCGAAGAACCTGCGAAAAGAAGTACAACTGATATCTCAAGTACATGATATACGTGTGGTATGGGCGAAACCATCTGTAACAGAGTATAAAATGGGATCCCAGGCATGGACGCAGCCATCCGATGAGGATCTATGAATGGACTCAGGTATGGTCACAGCCATCCAATGAATGAGTGATGTAATGATTACAAAAATCCACAAAATGCAACCCGGATGTAAATATACACAATCCGGGGTCTTGCACTCCAACTCGACCCGAACACAGTACAAGTTCGAGCATGTGAATATAGGAGTCGAAGTCGAACATGCATGAACATCGTCTGATTACCAGTCAATGATGAAAACTATTAATAGATGCGAGAGGTGCCACCAATAATGACGATGGTCCTCAAGGTACTATAGGTACAATCCACGGCGTGCGAATGAATGAGCCGGTGTCGAACACTCGTAGAATCATCCGATCGGAGGCCAATAATGAAAACCTCACGTCGAACACGAAGAACCTGCGATTGAGGCATGCAGGCTCCAAGGTACTCGAAGGGAGTCTCTAGGTCACCTTCCTGGATAATGAGCTGAAGTCGACAGGAAGTGATCTTGATCGAAGGTGGGCCATAATGTTTCCCACATCATCGACACGAGACGGAGAGAGACAATACGTTTTGTGTGAGATATCAAAGGGAGGTTGAGTATTCTTGCAGAGGCGAACTTCTCTTGAACATATCGGTGGCATAATGACGGATTTGGCAGTATTTGAGGTCAAATGATCAGGGGTCATGATGATGAGGCGATGAGCAGATGAATGGTCAAATAGGATGACCCAAACCCATGGAGGCAAATGTGAAGCGAGATGAGATGTCCCCACCTAGACACGAATGCAGAAAGTGCCATGTTCAAGAGCGACATACTGCCGATGACGACGATTATGATTCCTTTATTCCCCCACCATTTCCGGCGAGTATCCCGGTTATTTTTGGATGACAAGCTTGACGGGGATAGCATATGCTTAAGGGGCGTCATTTCGACAGAATCCGATGTCATTAAGTTTTAACGAGCCTGACAAAGGAAGAACTCAACGTCTTTTCATGTTTAGAGAGTTTGAAAAGACAGCGAAAAGAAGACTCCACGGGTGTCCTTTTTCGTAAAGTTGTGTCTCTCGAGCCCGAAAAAGTATAAAACCATGCTCGAAAGAACCGCCCGATCATTACGACCGAGGAGTACTTTTTATAAGTAGTGATTCCGATCTAAAAAATTAAAAAAGCGATCGAAACCACGTCGCTTTGTGACCGTTAACGAACCTGAAACGACAAGGGTCCGACAATCTTTTTTTTTTAAACGGTCGGAAAAGGGTTTAAAGACGAATGCCTCTCATTTACGTTTAGCGAGTCGAGAGGAATAACTCAGCAATCTTTTCATCTTTAAACGGTCAGAAAAGAGCTGAAAGAAGACCTCCATTTTTATTCTCTTTAGCGAGTCAAAAAGGAAAAAATACTCGGGCAATCTTTTTCATATTTTACGAGTTAGAAAAGAGCTAAAGGTGACTCGTCTGTGGGTTTCATTTTTACACAGCTTGGAACCATGGAGACTCTGCTTGGATTAGTTTCCATGTTACACAGCTAAAAAAACTGTGCTTGTTTATAAGTTCGATGCCCCCAGCATAATGACGCAAAACGAGGTACATGCCCCCCAAGCTTCATTGCATTCAACAAAGTGGATGGAATGAAGGTTCACTTTCGAGATGTTGGAAAGACTCGACTTGTATTTTACGAGATCTTAAGCACAAGACTCGATTTGGAAAGGGAGTTTTTTCATTTTTTAATGAGGTTGACGCAGTAAAAGAACTATCCTCATCACCCTTGTTTCATTTTTTAACGAGCTTGACACAAGATCAGGAACTCTGCTCGACCAAACCCAGTTACATTTTTTAAGGAGCTTGACATAGGAAAGTGAACTATGCTCCAAACAGACCTAGTTTCATTTTTTAAGGAGCTCGACGTAGGAAAGCGAACTATGCTCCGAATAGACCTAGTTTCATTTTTTAAGGAGCTTGATGTAGGAAAGCGAACTATGATCCGAACAGACCTAGTTTCATTTTTTAATGAGGTCACCACAAGATCAAAACTATCCTCGGTACACCTAATTTCATTTTTTAAGGAGCTTGACACAGGAAAGCGAACTATGCTCCGCCCGAACTTCATCATAATGAACAGGAAGTTGGGGCTTCCAAGAGTGGCTCTCCTGGTGGGAGGTCAACAATATCTCGGAAGTCCAGGACCCAACGCCCCCAGGACACTAGCACACGGCGGCATCACTGGATACAGGTATGGGAATAAGGTGGCCCCAACGTAGTTGATTTGCGGTGGGGGGCAGATCAACTGGTGGATAAAAACTAGGAGGGGACGACAACTGCGCAGGAGGCATCGGGGGAACTACGAATGAAATTGATCGATAGTCACCAATTCTTCCATCATGTGGAAAGCAAACCACATGGAAAAGCGAAGAGACAAGGGCCCCCATAGCATAAACATAGTCGCGACCAAGGAGAAGACTGAAATCTAAAACACCTTGGGTAACCAACACCTTGATATAGACAGTTTTACCTCCCAAAGTAATAGGGAACTTCGGGAGGACTCCTAGAGATGGACAGGCTTCTTCGTCGAAAGCCAACAGATTCTGCGTGACCGGCCCAAGCTGCGGGGAACCTAAATCTTACCAAGTAGTGTACGGCATAAGACTGACCGACGCACCTTCATCCAGAATAGTGCCAGGTACTGCCTTATCACAGGCAAGTATCATAATCTGGAAAGGCACATGGGATGGAAGGCAGAAAGCGGTTAGGTGACTCCAATCAAAGGAGATGGCCAAACTACTTGGTGGGGAAATCGTATGATTGCTCCCATGCTCCATAGGAACCAAAGAGGGACTTTCGGGAGCAGTTGGGATAGGAGAGTCATTTCCAGACTCAGGGGAATTTGAGGAGACGAGAAGAACATGGGAATTGCGCCCTTCCAAAACAGAGTGATCAGGTGGTGAACTCGAGTCGACACTCTTTCCGACCAATAGTTGGTCTGGAATAGGCTGGACAGAGCCAAGTTCAGGAAGAGGAGGCTGGACAAGAGAGGAATTTGAATCAATCTCATTGTCAGCAGGGGGACGATCTGTAGCTGCAGAAAGATGTTGATATCCAACGGGGAGTTGGGGTGAGGGAGCCACGAGACTTTCCAAGACGTCGGAGGCTTTATCCATGAGCGAACAAAGGTGAAGGGGACGATTGCCTTCATAAAGTCTGCAAGGGATTCAAATCTTCCCTTTTCCTTTACTATTCCCAATTGATAGGGTAGCATCGCCGTGAGATTCAGAGGGCGATGAGGGGTGGGCCGGATCGCGGGACCATATTTCTAAGACCCTGGGAATGCCATGACAATCGCGAAGAAGGTGGTCATCCTTGCACAATCTACAAGGAAACTTGACCTTCCGCGGAGGAGCAGAAGGTGGCCCTACTTCAGGTGTACTCGAGGGGGTAGCTGCACTTTTAGCCTCTCCTTTGAGAGCCTTCTTCTTCTTCTTCTTCTTCTTAGCCACCTGGTTACTCGAATCAATATTTTCACCAAGCGAAGTAGAAGATGAGGACGTAGAAGTGGGCGGAGAAGGGGAGAGGTACACCTTAGAATCAACATGAGGTTGTTTAGGTGGAGGGACTGATTGATCAGTAGGTGAGACGGCGGGGACCAGCGAGGTTGAGAACAACCAAACAGGCAACCCAACAGTTAACCCTGGGAGGGACAACGTTGCCATGTAAGGAGCACCAACATTCCCGAAAGGAGGGAAATGACCAGGATTCCCGTCAGGTGGGAAACTTGGGTTGGTGAACCTCGAAAAAGTTGCTATCAAGAACGAAAAAGAAACCTACTCACGCTAACACGAACAAGACCTAACCGGGTAAATGTGAACGCGACTGAATAAATTTTAAGACAAAGGAACTGAACTTGACCTTTTCATGTTTTAAGAGTTGAGAAAAGGACAAAAAGGTGACTCTAGTCGCCTTTGAATGTTTTGTGAGCCCGAAGTGACAAACTGCTCAAGTGATCCTTTTCTTTTAAGGAGTCCGAAAAGGATCAAAAGTGACTACTCTAGAGAAACTAGGCAAAGGGTTGACCAGACAATCCGTAAAATTTCTTATACACCTTGGCAATCATATGAAAACCAAGGACTTTTCGTACTGCAGTCAATCTTCCCGAATGCTGTGTTCGATGCGTTACGGGCTGTAAGGCAGCAGACACGGCTTCCTATGGATCAAGGATGATAACCTAGTGGAGTCTCCCCATATATACGCGATGGTACATGGGAGCACAAGTCCGTACTAGACCACAGTTGAATCGCACAAGGAGGAATCACCCAACCTTAATGCGAGAACAAAAGTGACTAGGTTTAACGACGCCAGAGCACGTCTCTAGCCTAGATCTCTAGAATGTTTGCGTTAAGTTCCAATGCATTATTAAGTTTATTCAGTTCATTTTATGGTTTATCTTTAGTTAAGTTTCAATTTAAGGCCCTACCGTATGTAATTCCTCAAAATCCCTAAATGCACTCTATATGCCAAAACATGCCATTCCATTCGATGAATGCTAATTACCAAAGAGTTTAGAGAGCTTTCATACAAACGAAATAGTCACAAAACAACAAAGAACTTCCCTAATGCAGCTAATGCAAATTAGCAAACTTTTCTTTAAGATCACCAATCACTAATCGAAATGAAAAGTTCTAATTCTCATTAACTAATACAAAGCAAAAGAGATTTTTCCTTTTGTTGATGGCAAAATGCACCAAAGAATTTTTGAGAAATAATACAAACAAATTCCGTTCAATACAAGCACATTCGGTTCCCTAAAATCACAAAGAAATCCCTCAAAAACGAGAAAAGTCCCAAAGACACAAATGAGCCGTATAATCTAGGCTCAAAGTGAAACAAAACGGAATTCAAGTGAAGACAAAGGCAAGGCACTCAAATAATGCAATGAAATGATTCACAACTACCAAACAAGTGTAAGGGAGCAAATAAAGAGTCGACTGGATCGATAGAAGACCAAAATACCTAAGGAAGGCTCGACACACAAAGCCACTAGATGCCCTAGGGCTAGAAATGCGAAATCGATAGAAAATGGCAAACCCCCAAAGGGTAAAGGTAATCTATGCAATTGTAATCTATGCACAATTCACTTGAAAAGTATGCAAATGTAATCTATGCACAAATGAGAATTCTAATTATGCAAGTGTGATCTATGCAAGAGAATTCTCAAACACAAGGTGATTCTAATGTAATATAAGAACCAGTCAAGTGCAAATCAAGAAAATTGTGTGAGATTTCCAAAGAGCAAAAATAAAAACACTCAAAGGCGATTAACACTCATACACAATTTAGCGATTAACACTTATACAAAAAGACGCAAAATTGTGAAGAGACTGAGACAAACCTTCAAGTAATGATCAAAGGAAATCAAATTAAGAATTTCTCAAAAGAGAGACTCAAAACCAGTCAAACAAGACTCCAACACACTCAAGCAGTCAAAAAAGATGTGGCAAGATACAAATCCAAGCTCAAAAGGCTGGCAAACAAGCGAACTGGAAAGGTTAACAGGCCTGGCGCGACTGTCAGGCTGTAAATCGTGCTAAGCAGGGATTGGCGCGGGTTGTCAGTTAGCAACAAGGGCTACTAGCATGACTGTGAAGGAAAAAAGCGCGCTAACTAAGTTTTCCAATTTCAAAAGAAAAGTACGGAGTCCAGGGCTTGGGTCACAAGCTTAAATCAAGTCAAAAAGCACAGGGGCAGCAAGAAATTCAATCCAAAAAGCTATCCAAGCAAGTAAATAAGAGAAAACCAAAGAGGCAAGACAAACTCCGAGTTGTTCAGTTCGTAAACCAAATCGGAGATCGACTGAAGCGGCTTTGATCTACTTCACTACTGCAAAGAAATAGTGTTTCGAAGGCTATATGGCCGTGCTTCAGACTCCGTCTAAGTTTACAAATTAAACAACAAGCTAAACTCCCTAGCGGAGTCGCCAAATTGTTGGAGAGGTAAATCCCCTCTACGGATAGAGGCGATCCCTACTAGCCCAGAACGGATCTAGCAACAACCAAACAATGCTATCACGCAAGTTCCTAATTGCAAATAAAGAGTAGGTGATGAAGACCTACTTGAGATCCAACGCTTCAGTTTGTAGAAGGGATGTCGCCCGCGTTCCTTTGCCTTAGCCGGTCACAATCCTCCACTATCCATGTGAATGGACACCTGCACACAAAGAGAACAACACAAACACAAGTGTGAAATCTAATATATGCAATTATACATCAGTTAGGAAGGATATAATTCAACATCAACCATTACAAGTACAACGAGAATGGAACCATAATGATAGTCATCTATTATTAATAATCAACAAAGGAGAATACAACCAACGTCCTTACATCAAGTGCTCCTTCGGCTCGGTGCTCAGCTACACAAGTCTTGCAAAAGCTTGAAGGGGTGAGGGACAAGCTCTCTCTCTCTTTAGTGACAAGGTATCCTTACTTAGGTAAATCCTTATGGATACAAAGAAGGCTTCTTGCAACTCCAATCTTTTGATATCTTCCTTTCAGCACAAGTATTGCCACAAGAGTCAGAACTATAAGAACTAGCTTGCTCAAGCCATGGAGACAAGATTTTATAGAGGAAAAGGAAGAGATAAGGTCAATCCCCCATAATAATGGATTTGGCTTCATCACTTGGAAACTTCCATGTAATATGGTGGCAAACTACTTCCCATTCAAGGAGATTCGAAGCCAAACCATCCTCACTTAACTTGGATGCAGTTGGTGAATGAGTTGGATAGAACTTTCGGAGGTTTGATTAGTGCAAAACTTTGTCCAAAAAGGTTGGCGCGATTGCGACTCTGGGACAGAGCACTAATGGCGTGCCCTTTTAATAGGATTTTCCCCATTGGCACGGGGATAACACAGTGGGCCAGCGCTAATGTAAAAAGGGTTGTTTTTAAGGGCAAAGAGCAGGATATGTCTTCAGGGCATATAAGCTCATGTTCAGAGGTGAATGATGCAAGTGGTTTCAAGTCTTGTCACTTCTCACAAGTCCCAGAATGAGTCCTCCAAGATGTAGGAGAGGGGTAACAGGGACGGTGACAAACGGTGACAAATTACTGCGTAACAGATGCCCCCTAAAGCATGAGGCCCGAGAGAGAGAGGGGTGAAGTGCTTTACAAGAACATGCGTGACTGAAAACACTGCCGCCGGAGAACCTTCAAAAAGAAGTACAACTGATATCTCAAGTACATGATATATGTGGTATGGGCGCAGCCATCCATAACAGAGTATATATAACTGGATCCTAGGTATGGACGCAACCATCTGATGAGGATCTATTAATGGACTCGGGTATGGTCGCAACCATCCAATAAATGAGTCATGTAATGATTATAATAATCCACAAAATGCAACATAGATTCTAATATGCATAATCCGGGGTCTTGCGCTCCAATGCGACCCGAACACAGTACAAGTTCAAGCATGTGAATATAGGAGTCGAAGTCGAACATGCATGAACATCGTCTGATTACCAGTCAATGATGAA
>APFE031048492.1:7248-20924 GCA_000404065.3 Pinus taeda | reverse complement strand
TTAGTGCAGCTCTACATTTCAGCTCATTTTCGAGCTCTTGCTGTAAACAATTTTGTGACATGACTATTATTTTGGATTAATGAAGATGAATCTCGCTTTGCACCAGCTCTGAGCTTTCTTAGGAGACTGTAGCTCTTGGGGTTAGGCCCAACCCAAGTGCCAGTACCTCCTTTGTGTACTTTTATGTGTTTTCTTGCATTCATAGAATAATTTCTATTATTTAGGTTAAAATCTTGCTTTGTTACTTAGGTTGTTTTTGATGATTAATATGGTCTTTCATGCTTCAGGTTGATTTGACAGTTCAGTAATAGGAAAGATCTACAAAAAGGCCATCAAGCAGTCCTTGATCTCATGTCTCCCTCCTTGGGACCATGAGCTGAGACCAAGGCATACTTGCTGCCAAAAAAACACTATTCTTGCCTTCCAATGCAATTGCTAGTGTTAGATTTCCAGTTGGAAAAGTTGATATCAATTGTGTTTTCATGTCTAGATCTGTTCTTGCTTAGTTTCCATAGCTATCTTGCATGATTTCCTATCTATAAACTTATGTTCAACATGTTTTTCGTTTGTAGGTTAGATTAGGTCAAAATAGATAGATCTCTGTTTTTCAGTCTTTGTTAAATCAGTTTTGGAAGATAAAGTGCATAGAACCTGTGATACATTCCTACCTACCCTTCCTCCATCATACAACCTATTCCAGCCCTTAATTCAAGATTCCTTCGCTTCATTTGCCACACTTTCCCAACTTGCCCTAATTTCTACATTTTTTGTGGAACATCGCTCTCTCCATCCTTGAATAAATCGAACCATATTCATCACTCCTGAACTTCATCTACCATGGCCTAGACCCCTTAATATCCTGATCCATCCTTCATTTCCACTTTCCCACCGTTTTTCGACCATCAACCTTCTAAAATCCACTTTCGGCCTGTTCCTATAGAACTTCCTGTAGAACCCCTACAAACTTCCTGTAGAAGTTCACGCGAGCAGTTTTTCGAGATCTGATCGCAATGGAATTCTTTAGAAGGGTGCTAGGGACCCCTTAGGTCCTCTTCTCACCTTCCCAACCTCCTGCAAGCACTCACTTCATTTCCTTTCGCCAATAAACCCCTGCACAGTCAAAAATAGCTAAAGCACATGCATAATAATTCTGCAAAATTACTCAAAAATACAAAAATATGATTTTTCCATATTTTCCTTCAGAAGTAGCTTAGACACATGCATTTTACCTTTCCAAGAGTCAATGGCATCCATTTAAGCAACTTTCATCTCTTTTCTTGCACCAGTAGGGGTAGTCGGTAAAACTAGGGTTTGCATTTCCTTTCAGCTTTCCGCTTCCTTCTGCAAGTAGACTAGCCTCTTTTGAGTTAGCTTTCATCCATCATAGTTAAAAGCTTCTTCTAAAAACTCATAGAAGTTGGCTTAAGCTCCTAGCGAACTTGTGCCAGCTGATCAAGTGACAGCCTGTAGTAAGAGCTAGTACTTGTGCATATAGCACCATCACTTCCAAGTTTGTTACGAACTACCAGGTTGAGAAAAGTAAAGAAGATAGTCCCAGGAGTTGCAACATCATTTCTGCAATACTGGAGCCCACCATATTTTTGGCTCCGTTGCCGGGGAAGCGTCAGAGTATTTTTGATTGCTGCTTTTCTTCTATTTTCTACTACAACCTTTTGCTAAGTAGTTTATTTCAACAAGAGTAGAGTGGTTGTTTCTTTTCCATTCTACAATTTCATTTCCGCAAAAGTAGATTAGACATTTCCTGCTTTCATTTCATTTTAGCAAGTGTAGATTAGATATTTCTCGGTTTCATAGATTAGCATTTCAATTCTGCAAGCGTAGCTTAACATTTCATTTCTGAAATTTCAATTTTGCAAGCGTAGCTTAGCATTTCAATTCTGCAATTTCATTTCAGCAGCATAGATTAGTCATTTCCTGCTTTCATTTCAATTCTGCATTTTTCATTCTAGCAAGGTTTATTTTAGCTAGTTGCAATTTGTTGTTCAATTAATTTCAGTTTTGCAGGTACAAGCAGAGAAAAAATTAAAAAAAAACCAAAAAGATTTCCTTTCATGCCTTGTAGGAATAGAGACAATTCAAGAAAATTCCTACCCAACACCCCCACCACATCACTGAGTCACCCTTCTCTCTTCTTCGGTGGTAGTGATCCAGAAGAACCTATAGGTGAATCTCTAGAGATATACGAAGATCATATAACAGAAGAAGAGTAAGAAAACGTTCCTTCTGAGACCATGGCTGAACACAAAAACGGTATAGAAAATGAGGAGAGAATAGAATGTGCCTTTCCCATTTGAGAGACCAATGGAGACACAAAAATGAAAAACATAAGTCCCTCAGCCTTACCTCACTTCCATGGATTGACCACTGAAGACCCTGATACCTTCTTGTTTGAGTTTGTTGTCCTTTGTTGAACTTAATGACTATGCAGAAGACGAGAAAAAGTTGAAACTCTTTCCCTCTACCCTCAAGGATGCAACACTATGCTGGTTCATGGGGTTACCTGGAAACAGTATCACAACTTTGGCTCAGATGCAGCAAGCCTTTAACAACAAATACCGAGATTACTGTAGGTCAAAGGAAACAAAGGGAGAAATCTTTCGGATGACCATGGGAAGTGATGAATCTTTAGAAAACTATGAAGAAAGGTTCTAACTCAGTTATAAAAGGGCTAGGTGCACACTTGACCCTAAATCTCTGAAGTTGGTTCTGCTCCGAGAAGTCCATGAAGACCTTCTAGATACCCTCCATTTGCTGGTTGGGGGAGACATCTACTAGCTACCTTATGATGACATAAAGGCTGTGTTTAGAAACCATTCTAGGGCAGCCTGGAAAAGAGGTAGGGGGAGTCAAATTTCAGCCAGTGCCACCTTCTTCAAACATGAGTTTGCAAAGCAAATGGAAGACCTTAAAAGTGAGGTGAGATAGACCATTGCCATGCAAATGGATACCTTCCAAATCCAACAGAGGCAAGAGGACTCTGAGAGGGCTTTGGCCATATTTTGTCTGAGATGCACAAGGAAGCATCCTAGGAATGAGTGTCCATTGCACTCCGTAGAGGTATGTTTCGTTTGTGAGGAAGACCACCCTATAAACCAGTGCCCAACCTTACCCAGATTTAAAGTATGTACCAAGGGGCGGAAGGAGCCACTGAACTACTATACTTCCTAAACCAAAGGAGGCCACATGGACCTAAACCATACCAGCAAGGGATGCAAGGGACATCCCAGACTTATTACAACCCCAAACAATCCACCCACATACCTTCTTGGGGTCCCCCTGCTCATCCTTCCTAGTCCGCACCCCCTCCTTGGTCATATCCATCTCAATACCATACTCAACCTGCTACTCATTCGTTTCATTCTCATGTTCAACCCCAACCTCAGTGGAATGCACCTCAACAGGGGTGGAGGCAACAGTACAACTCTCCTCTCGCTATTTTACCTCCACCACCTACTCAACCACAACCATTACCTCCTACTCCTCCAAGACAAACCCAGATGCCTACTCAACCGAACCCGAACCCCAATAACAGATAGGCCCAGTAGGTATATATTGGACAGACAACATGCCCTACATATGTTGTGGAGATTCAGGAGATCAACCTACGATCTGGGAAGGTCCTCCCAGATAGCCAACCTCCTCATAAGGAGGATGAGGAAGAAAAATAGGAAAGTTAACCCAAAGCCATTCCACCCTTTCCTGAGAGACTAATTGGAACCACGCAACCAAACCCAGAAGACACTGAACTTCTGGGAGAACTTAAACAATTATGTGTAAAAATACCACTTCTCCAGGCCATAAAAGATGTACCAATCTACAACAAATTGATCAAAGAGAAGTGCTTCAGGCACCCAGGCAAGCACAAGAGAGATGCCCCAACTATCAATGTCATAGTAACAACTATTTGACCTAATGTTGGGAGAAGTAATTTGTCCAAAATATCTGGACCCTGGGAGTCCTGTAGTCAATGTCCACATCAATGGCACCATAATCCCCCACACCCTAATTGATCTAGGGGCTACCATTAATGTGATGACTAGGGACACTATGCTCAAACTCAACCTTCAGAGTTCCCTAAGAAAGACCTCGACAATACTGTAGTTAGCAGATCGCTCCACTGTGACCCCTGAGGGGATTGTGGAAGATGTCATGGTCTCCATTGATTCTTGGGAGTACCCTACAGACTTCTTGGTCCTTCAGCCAAAGGAAAAACTCACTGGATACCCCCTCATTTTGGGAAGGCCTTGGTTAGTTATTGCAGATGCTTACATCAGTTGTCGGGCTGGGAGCATGACCATTAAGAATGGGCCTATGTCCAAACAGCTAGTCCTATATCCTCCTGCCCAACTTCTGCTAGAACATGACTTACCTCTCTGGTTGGAGGAGGAATATGAGGATGAAGTTTACTATGCACTATTGTGCACAGTGGAAGCCACTAGGGGAGGTCCTCAAACCGAGGATGACCTTATTGAGAATTTGATTCAAAATCCACCTCCCAGTGTGCTGCCATTAGAAGAGTTGGTAGAAGACACCCAAGCCAGTGCTTTAGTGGATCTCTATGTGGCTGATCCGACCTCTCTCCAAGTTAAGAATGTGGAATTTGGCCCTGAACAAACCTTGAAGATCAACTCATCCCTATCCCCCTCTCAGGAGAAGGAGCTGTGTAGCTTATTGAATAGCCATTTGGATGCTTTTGCTTGGAGCTATAAGGAGATGAAAGGAGTCCACCCCTCAGTCTATACCCATCATATTGACATTAAAGAGGATTGTAAACCAGTCAGGAAACCTCAGAGAAGAATGAATCCAACCTTGAAGGACATTGTCAAAGAAGAATTGCGAAAGTTCCTGGATGCAGGATTCATCTACCCCATCTCTGACAGTGAGTGGGTTTCTCCTCTAGTGCTTGTGCCCAAGAAAAATGGGAAGTGGAGAATATGTGTAGATTATGGAGAAATTAACAAAGCTACCAAGAAGGACCATTTCCCTTTGCCTTTCATAGATCAAGTGTTAGATGGCCTAGCAGGGAAGAAGTTTTTTTCCTTCCTAGATGGGTTTAGCGGGTATAATCAGATCCAAATAAGCCTGAAAGACCAAGATAAAACCACTTTCACTTGTCCATGGGGTACCTTTTTCTACAGGGTTCTTCCCTTCTGGTTATGCAATTCTCCTGCCACTTTCCAAAGAGCAGTACTGAGCATATTTGCTGAGATGGTTCATGATTCGGTGGAAATCTATATGGATGACTTTACTCCTTATGGGTCCAACTTCCAAGAAGCATTGACTAACCTGGGAAAAGTTTTAGCCAAGTGTATTGAAATGAACTTGTCCCTCAGTCCTGAAAAATGTGAATTCCTGATGACTGAAGGGACTGTGCTAGGTCATACAATTTCTTAGCAAGGATTACAGGTGGATCCTAACAAAATTTCTATCATCCAAAAGGTTCCGCCTCCTCAAAAGGTAAGAGATGTTCGGAGTTTTCTAGGCTTAGCAGGATATTATAGAAGATTCATTAAATATTTCAGTAAGCTAGCCTCGCCATTGTTCAGTATTTTGGGGAAAGATGTTGAGTTTATATGGACTGAAAACTGTTAAGAGGTTCTGGATGAGTTGAAAGATAAGCTGGTAACCGCCCCAATCTTGAGAGGTCCAAACTGGGCCCTACCTTTCCACATCCACACTGATGCCTCTAACAAAGCCATAGGAGTAGCCTTAGGACAAGTTGAAGAGAAGCTACCATATGCCATATAATTTGTCAGCAAAAACTTGTTCAAGGTAGAGTTAAACTATACTGTGACCGAAAAAGAGCTTCTAGCTGTAGTCCATTCCCTAAACAAGTTCAGACACTACATCACTGGTGACCAAACATTCGTACACACTGATCATGTTGCGATTAGGTATTTGATGAATAAACCTAATGTAAATGCTCGTATCATTAGATGGTTACTGTTATTGCAGAAATTTGATTTGACCATTGTTGACAAGCCAGGCAAGGAAAATGTTGTTGCTGATTTTTTGTCTAGATTAGATTTGCCTGCAGGTGAAGAAGGGACAGTAGATGATCAAATGCTAGATGAACACCTGTTTGCTATTTCAGTACTCTCTCCATGGTTTGTTGATATAGCAAATTACTTGGTTTCAAAACAGTTCCCTCCACACCTATCCTCAAAAGAGAAGAGCAAAATCGTGAGGAAAAGTGCCCCATTCAATTGGATTGGGGGAAACCTGTTTAAACTTGGCCCAGATCAGATCTTGAGGCATTGTGTCAGGGAGAAGGATGTTTTTGACATCCTCCTAACCTGTCATGATGGATCGTGTGGAGGTCACTTTGCAGCAAAAAGGACTGCCTTCAAAATTCTATAGGCAGGCTACTATTGGCCCACTCTTCATCAAGATGTCAGAAAATACATCACCCTGTTTCATCTCTTTACACCTCCATTGCACTCATCCTGTTATTTGTTCCTGTACAGTGAGAAAAAAAAAAACCCTGTTTTCTTCATACTGCCAGCAAGAACTTTAAGTGAAAAATCAAGCAGTAGTGTCTCGCTCACCATACCTATCAATATCCATCTGGACTCCTCATCAGCCGAACCCCTCGTTAGCAGTATAGCCCTTCTCATTTTAGCTTGTATCTCAGGAGGAGAAGCAGCTACAGGACATCCTACAGGAATCCTGTAGCAGCTAATCCCTCTGGAAGACATACTCTGGAGACAAGGACAACTGAAAACGACAAAGGAGACATGCAAAGGGCTCATCTTGAATGTGAGAATATCATCAGCAGCCGAAGCCAAGCAAAACCTGTGCATGCAGCGACAACAAACGAAGGAATGGGTTCCAAAACCCGTGCATGCAACATCAACGAACGAAGGAATGGGTTCCAACACCCGTGCATGAAGCAGCAACAAATGAAGGAGTGGTTCCAAGACCCGAAGTCTGCATAACGTGGCCGTGACCACACAGGTAAGTGCCTAAACTCATTCATCAATTGCATAAACTATATTTTAAAAGTTGCATGCCTATGGAAATGGTTCGGATTGAATGGAATCGGTGGCCAGTCAACTGGCTACCCTCGGCCAGTTACATAGCCTCGTGGGATTTGAACGCACTCAGTTACATTCAAAATTGCCGACGAGATGTGTAGCCAACACGTGTGGAGTGTCCACTCGGGGAGAAATCGTTAGGACTGGTAGTGGTGGTGGCGGTTAACGATAGAGGGGAGGTGATGGTGGTCAGAAACACATAGAGAAATTATGGCCATGATGTCGGATCAACGGTTCAGTCCGGCCACCTCATTCCCTCACCACGAATCACGCTGCAGTTAAAATATGCTCGGCTGAAACTCACACCACCTTCTGTTCATTTTGCACTTGCAACGTCCTCGACTCGAGTATGCGTCCTCCGCTTCCAAAAACTGTTAACTAGTCGTCCTCCACCAATTTTTCTACCTATTTTCGAAAATCTCCCATGTATCAGGCTCACTCATAGGTGCAGTGACATTCTACAGGAACTGGAGGGTCTTCTATAGGAAGAGTTCTACAGGAAAGACTGCATAGCTTTCCGGAGCAGGAAAGCCTGGGATTTTTTTTTCGTCAAATTTGGAGCTCCAAACGAGGTAGGATCGAAAAAACTCCTCTATGCATGGTATGTTTTGCAAAGGTGGTGAATTGAACGTCATCAGGTTGGAAAATCAGAGGAAAAATCTACTTGTGTATTGGAAGTAAAACATTTGCCTGTGTATTGCACTGGGTTTCCTAGTTGTTTTTGCATCAAAATTCTCCTCCACGTTTCCTCTTTTTTTAAAATTCTCCTGTAGGGAAGATATATGCAGCTGTGGAGGCCAACCTCTGTATGAAAAATTTTGAATTTGCATATCTGTCTATGTGCTGAGAAGAAAACTTGATCTCTATACTCTGTCTATAGAAACAAAATTCTTCCTTTCATAAACAGACAACCGAGTTCTGGGTAACAACAGTCTTAAAACTAGGGAATTGTTGCTAATTGATATTGGACACTCGAGAAATTCCTTCTTGAATTCAGGGGGAAACCATAAACAACATTCCCTTTTTTTATTAAAGCATAAAAAGAGCACTCTCAGCATGCCAGGGGGATTCATAAGGAAAGAACCCTTGGACTCCAGCAAACTGCACGAGCATCCTGAGGTGGTGGACCTTTTCACCTGAGCCAGTTGGATGTCATTTTTTGACAAAATTCAGGGTCATGACGAGGAGATAACTGAGAAATTTTTAATGTCCCTGAGACCGCAATCAAAGACACATGCCACAGTTAGTTTTAGGGGTTTGATCCTAGAACTTACCCCTGAGCTCATCAGTCGAGTTACTGGTCTACCATTAGGGCTCCCTTGGAGCAAATAAGAGAGGTCATTGGGCCAAGCTGTCAAGAAAACATTCTTTATGCCCGAGGAACATCCTGTAGAAGACAAAAACAGGGTTAGGAGAACCAGCTTGCCTCCTCTCTGGAGTGAAGTTAATTTCCAAATCATGAAGTACATTACATGTGAAGGGAGATTTAGCATAATCTATGTTTATCATTTCAGGTTGCTGTGTGAATTAAGACATGGGATTGATTTACCTCTAGCCAATAAACTGAGCATTCCCTATTTTCTTCTTCAGTCACTAATTGAATGTGGTACAAAATTAAATGAAGGGATCCCAGATCAGTTGGCCCATCATGGGCTCATCAAACTATTAGTGGAAGATGCCCTGCACACCTACACTATCCCCATATCTTGGGAAATCTTCTGAAACATGTCTAGGGATGACAATATTAGAATTTTGGCTGAAAACATCACCCCTTCCAGCAGTGAGGAGGGAGAACGCATTGAAGAAGGTGAGAAAACCAATGGTGAAGGAACACAGGACATTCAAGCACAACAAGAACAGAAAGAAAAAAGGGAAATGGGCTAGATGGTTGAGCCTAAAACAGAGGAGGAAACAACAGCACAAAAACCAAGGGAAAAGAGAATGTAGAGTAGAGCAGAGAGGGTTGAAAAACCCCAAATGAAGGCTGTCACAGCCAAAGCAGGCACACAGAAACAAAAGGAAAAAACACATCCTGAAAAGCAGCAACACAGGCATAAATAGTTGACACAGGGACTTCTACAGGAAGCAGGGAAAAAGAATAGCAAGAGGAGAAATCACTTAAGATATTGGCAAGGGAGGCAGTAGCTGTGCTTGCTGCCTTAAGCACACCTCCAAAACAAAAAGGGAAGAGAAAAAGGCAGACCTCCATGTACTTTAAAGCAAGGAGGAGCACTCGGATCAAAGTGGGCAGACCCTAGCCTCAGTCAAAAGTGCCAATTGTCATTGAGGACACAACACCTAAACCAAAAGAAGAGTTTACTGCAAAGATATCCATCACCTATGAACGAGGAAGCCCAAAAACCTCCACCTGGAGAGAGAAAATTAGGCTGGTGGACTCAAAGACGACTCTACAGGAAGCTGAGACATCTCTATAGGAAACTCTAGCTAAGTTAAGGGAGACCGAGAAACTGGAGGAAAAGGCATCCAAACCATCACAGGAAGAAGAAAAGACTAAGGAAATACTGGAACCAAGCCCCCAGCCTAGTTTGGGCTCATACTACAACCTGTTAGAAGCCAGGAAGATAATTCCCTAGAAATTTGCGGTGCCACTTTTCTTTGCACTGGAAGAAGAAAGGGTTAGGACTCACACTTGGATGAGGATTGCCAAGTCCAAGGGTGTGGCAGACATAGGCCACCTGGAAGAATAACTCAAGGAATCAAGAAAAGAATTGGCCATGGTAAGGCATGTGGAAAGCAGTCAAAGGGCCAAACTACAGGAAGAAAATGAGCGGTTGAAATAGTAGCTGCAGCTACAGGGAAGTCATAGGGAAGATAGGTCCTCCATTTTGGGAGAACAACAACAGTAGGAAAGGCCTACAGCAGACAAAGAAACCTTTGATGAACAACAGAGAGAGGATAGGCTGCAGGTTGAGGTTGAGGCGCTAACAAAACAACTACAGGAGAAGGAGTCACAAGCAACAGAGGAAATATAGTTTCTAAAGCAACAGGTGCAAGAGAAATAAGCCCAACTGGCCTGCATGGCTAGCTGGGTAGTAGAAGCCTTGCAATGTAGGAAACCTGCCAAGTCATATGTCTTATATCTTAAAGATCAATGGTTGCAGTTCCAGATTAACACCTTGGCCCAAAGGGGCACCATTCCATTTCAAAATTACCATCAATTCATGGCTTTGTTCGACAGTAGCTCAATAGAAGATAAGGCCAAGTTATCAGAATTCTATTTACACAAATTGGTCCTTCCAAACATGAATCTGTGGGACCCCAATGCCGCATTGGGTGATGTGCAACTTATGGCCATGGCCTCTTAGTTAAATCATGAGGAAAAGAGAGCAACAAAGATTCAGGATATTATGAACAGGGAGCAAAGTTAGCCACTCATGATCAGAGCAGAACTAGAGGATCCCTTAGCCTTAATATATGCCCATCAACACCTGGCCAACAACCCTCAGGTTCTACCAGATTACATTAAACAACAAGCTCAGGCCATTGCTCACTTTGAGGACACAGAAAGACTGTTGGGGGATAACTGCATTCATGCTTGCACAAGGAGGTGGAACACACTATCCCACAGACTAAAAATAAGAGAATACCACTCCCCAACAAGGATGAGGGAGGCCTTGGCAAGAGTACCACTCTACAAATAGTCAATGCAAAATCTGCAGGCCAACTGGATCGGCCTAAAGTTTAGTCCTCCCTTGCTTTTAGGACTGTTGGAAGGGGTCAAAGAAGAAGAGGAGCATAGGCAATGGGAGGAAGTAGAGAGAAAATCAGGGTTTCATGACTGATAAGAAGACATCACCTCAAAAACCTGGGATGTTAGAGTGGCAGTCAAGACAATCAAAGATGATGAGCTGGATTAGTTGCTCAGAGGATGAGCAACCCTTTTAGCAGGGGGGTGATGATGAGCCCCAAAAATGGGTAACTTATTGGGCTCATTTTGCCTATTATTCTCTATCAATTGACCATTCTTCATAGTTTATGCATGCTTTTGAGTATATTTATGTTAATTGAATGAATGAGAATAGTCACTTGACCATGAAGTCTAATACGTGGTTATTACAGATTTTTGGACAACTTTTGGACCAAGGTCAAGCATTTATGAGCCAGTTGACAGCCAAATACGAGGGAACAAGGCTGAGGATTTGTAGGAAGGGTGTCTCCTACACTAAATGGTCCCTTCCTCGAATTCTCCACCATCAGCTCGGAGTTCAGCAAGCCACCAAAGATGATTCCCAAGGGTAGCCGAGCAGCTTTTGTAAAGTGACTGATTACTTACAGTTTGAGCAGCCAAGCCCCTTGAGTTAAGGAGGGCTGTTGGAGGTCCTCGTAGTGCATAAGAAGGAAGGCTTCCAGCCTTCGTAGTTTACTTTTGGAACATTTTGTATTTTGCACTTTAGTGCTGCTCTGCTTTTCAATTCATTTTGGAGCTTTTACTATAAACATTTTTGTGACATGGTTATTTTCTGAGTAATGGAGATCAGTTTCATTTTGCATCAGCTCTGAGTTTCTTCTTAGGAGCCTATAGCTCTTGGGGTTGGGCCCAACCCAAGTGCCAAGACCTCCTCTGTGTACTGTCATATGTTTTTGCTGTATTTATAGAATAATTTCTACTAGTAGATTAAAGTCTTGCTTGGTTACCTAGGTCATTTTTGATGATTGAAATAACTTTTCATGTTTTAGATTAATTTGATAGGTTGGTAAGAGAGAAGATCTTTGAAAAAGGCCATCAAGCAACCCTTGATCTCACCTCTCCCTCCTCGAGACCATGAGCTGAGACTAAGGTGTCCTTGCTGCCACAAAAACACTGTTCTTACTTCTTCATGCAATTGCTAGTGTTAGATTCTTAGTTGCAAAAGTTGGTGTCACGCGGAATGAGTCGAGGTTGCGGACAAGATCGACCTTCCTAGTATCTACTGATATCTAGTGACAAGCAAGCCAATCAAAAACTATCTTTCTCTAAATATGCGAGTAAAAACAAAGGCAAACAAGTGTTTTAGGCCTACCTTGGGTCCAATGCAAGTTTGTGGAAGCCTCGCTCCCTCGCTCCAAATGAGCTTCATTGAAGTGTAATTCTGCAAACACAAACAAGCAAACCAAATTAAATAGCACTTGAAAAGCCAATATCATAAAGCATATTCATCATAATGATCAAGGAGATTATGAAACAAACCACATAAGACAATTTGTTGAGAAAAATGAATCTGATTGTATTAATTCAAATGAAAGAAGAACTTTACAACCTGTGCCTTGATGCTGTACAAGCTCCTCCCAGGGTCCGACAAGAAGTCTCCTCTACTTTGACAAGTTTCACTCACTTCCCAATGAAACCAAAAGGTGTGTGATCTCTCCTCTAAGTTTAACTAGGAAGTCCCAATTCCATCAGCATTTACCCTCAAAATGTTTAGCTTCTAACCTCTTCAGCAACTGACCCAATGCCTTAATTTATAGTGCAATGGAGGGAAGTTACTAGGTCTTCCTTCAAAGGGATAAAGCCCTCCTTCAAAGGGATAGCTCCTCCTATAAAGG
Source organism: Pinus taeda (assembly GCA_000404065.3). Lineage (NCBI taxonomy): Eukaryota > Viridiplantae > Streptophyta > Pinopsida > Pinales > Pinaceae > Pinus > Pinus taeda. The sequence continues at coordinate 8,322 of APFE031048492.1, read as the reverse complement.
GATTAGCCTCTTTTGGGATGCATGAACCACCTTGGAGCGAACAATCCACGTCAAAATCCTTCTAGAAACATCTAGAATTAACCCAAAAGTGAGTTTTTTAGGATAAACTTGGGCCTTTTTGACTTTCACAGGGGTACGCACCCACCCCTTTACAGATAGAGCATGCAGATACGCAGGTATTATGAGCAAAGGGTGCGGGTCTGCAGGTAAAAGTAGGAGAAAGTGCGGAACCAGAGTAATATTGATTTTCAAAGTCTTTTTCTCTTTTGCAAAGCTTGACATGAAGAGCTAAGGTCTGAGACTTGCTTAGGAGGCTAGTATAGGTGATGATAGACCCATACTGACTGCAAATAATCATGGTGACGATATTTTTGTGTAATAGATTGCCCCCTAAAGTGCGAAGTCTGTAGTAGATGAGGATTTCATTTATCATTTAAGAAGAGTGAAGTACTTTATCATTTCGAGGATCATCTTGTGGAGAGCCAGGTTGGAACCTGTAAAAACATTCAAATGCAATATAGATATATATATATGAGATCATATCATCGCTGAGGTTGGCATTCCCATACTCAGATCAAAAACTAACTAGAAAACTAACTACTGCTATGATATAGGAACAATCTTGTAATACATCACAAGTATAGACACATGTAGACACAGTATGGATGCAGCCATCTGTTTATGAATAGTCTACAACATAATGAATACAAAATTCCTCGCAACTTGGATGGTGGAAATTAGATCCCGGGTCTTCATTTCTACTTCTCCAAATAGTACGATTCTATCCATGTGAATGAATGTGTCGAAGTCAAACATGGTAGAAACCACTTGATTACCAGTCAATGATTTAAACTGTTAACAAGTGTGAGAGAAACCACCAATAATGACAATGGCTCTCAAAGTACTCAGTACAATCCATGAGATGTGATTAGATGTGTTGATGTTGAACATATCACGGAATTCTTCAATCGAAGGTCAATGATGCCACCTATCGTTGAAGACGAGAAACCTGCCATTGAGGCATGCAGATCCCAAGGTACTGGCGATTTCTAGATCATCTTTCTAGATAAAGAG
>APFE031048490.1:0-45317 GCA_000404065.3 Pinus taeda | reverse complement strand
ACCCCCCGGTTCACTACGTAGGTTAGTCGTGGAAAGAATATAACACAACCCAACACATGCTTGGAATATGGCATGGGGGTGAATGGCTGAAGATAGATTTGACTCAGCCATTCAATGGTTGAGTGGAACATGGTATTCCCATCTCCGGTTGGTTGATTGCATTTATTAATGACAAATCCATTCCCTTGATTTCTATGTGCAAATATAATGATGTATGTATGGATTTTGATGGCTGATATATTTATTGTATTTTTGTTCCTATTATGTTGGTTATATGCACATTTTATGAATACAACTATGTATGGCTCTTAGCATGTTTTTACTTGTATATTAATGGATAATATGTCTAAGACCTAATAGAGGATAATGCAGCAAATGGCATGAGGGAAAAATGGTTCATAGTGATTCTTAGATAAGTATGATATCCCTACACTTAATTCTGTTTTTTATATTTGTAAGTTACATGTCAATGATATGTTTGATGAAATACCTGTCATGGCTAGTAGGGGTCTGGTTAAGGTCTTGTTGATCTTATTTCTTTTTCATCATTGTTTCCCTGTACTTCACTTGATTCTAAGCTTTCATTCCAGTCTAGGCAATGGCTTGGGATCTGGGCCTAAAAAAATGGCTTAAATCCCAGGGTCACTGGCACGGAACTAACAATTTTAGTCCATAATCGCTGGCAGACAGGCCTATGAGAGAAAATTTAGGTCTTTGGTTGCTCCCTTGCCCATATCATAAGAGCGATTATGGCCTCAGAGGTCCAGAAGAGCAGTGGGACCCAGGGACAAGCTGTTTGAGTGGTTGAATTGTCTCCTGAGGGTTTTGTTGATGACATTGGATAATTGTGTTTCATGTTCTGTCGATTCCACTTCCTTAAGGTCACATAGGAGGTCGAATCTGATCATAGTAGCCTCTTGTCTCATGTTTACCCCGGTTAGCATGGTTACTTGGGTGGATGTGGGAGGAAGGTGTTACAAATACGATGCCCGTATCAATCAACAAGGAAATCCAGAGGCTCACACCTCCGCCCTCAAAGTAATAACATGATTCACCTCCTTCCCAGGAAGTCCAAAATCCACTACCACAATCAAAGTTGCATCCAATGTCTAGCGCTACAATCCTGCACTACTTGTCCTCTCAATGAATAGTTATTGACTCATTGTTCCGCAGTGCACTCTCAATGTGCATTAAATTCCATCTGGCAATGCTAATGACCAAAAAAAAAGATATCCCCAACCTTCCCTTCTCTGTTGCACAGTCCCTCGGGCAATTCCGTCACCCCTTCCGTGTAGTCACTCACTTTCCAAGTTCCCCAACATCCCCTATCCCGAGTGATACATCCCTTGGCAAGGCTTCCTCGCATCAAAAGGTCAATAACCAAGCCATATACCTGCCTCAAAACCATCATACCCGTCATAGCATGCTCATGGAAATCAATGGACACTATTAGGTACCAGTGTCCCACAATGGGCCTGCTCTTGAAGTGCTTTGCCAACATACTATTGCATGTTCCAATTCCTTGTGTTGTTGCTTCTAATGCTTGCAGTCAATTTCAACCACCCAACCAGGTATTTTCGTGCTTCCTATGTACCCAACCAGGTATGTGGCGTTGTTGTAAATGCTTCTAATGCTTGCAGTCGATTTCAACCACCCAACCACTTGTACAACATGTACACAACACCATATGCACACAACATCACTTGTATAATCATGCACACAACACCACATATCCAACATGTACATAGCACCATCTATACACAACACTGCATATGCAATATTCACACAACACTATTTGTACCACCATGTACATAACATTGCATAAACAACATGTACACAGACTATATATACACAACACCACATGCATACAACATCACAGATGCAACATGTACAACAGTAGTACCACACATCCAAAACTACACTGTCTCTACCAAGAAACCTTGCTTCTAGTGTCTCTCTGCCATCCATGCTTATTTTAGAATGTCACAAAGCACACTATGTTCATTTCACTGATGTATCCCTCGATATAGCCTATCCATAACATACACATAATATAATAACATAATATCAACTCATAGCCACATGATAGTGACCTCAGATATTTGTCAGGCTACTCTTCCCACTTGATTCCTCGTGAACCAGGAATCTCTTCATGTGACTCACCCACATAAGCAATCATTCCTCCATAAGAATGATCCATAAGAATGATACATACATAAATACATATATATAAACATTAGCATAAAACAATCATGGTCCAATCAGAAAACGACATACATACATACATGTATACATATATAGACATCAACATAATCATGATCACAACATGATTACCAAATATCATAAGGTCAAGGTTAAGAGAACCCCCTTTATTCATGAATAATGTGCACATTATTGAGAACAACCATCCCCAACATAGCCAAGGAACCTGACACCTCAAATCTATTTACTTTACCTTTCCTGATTACTTTTCTCATGACTGTCTCGCCATCGTCCATTTACACCAATGGACCCAACCAATCCAACTAGTTGTTATATGCTTGCCTTCAATTGCCCTTATACATGCACTGAGCTTCATCCATGCCTTACATCACCTGTTGGGTTTCATTCAACTCTCCCAAGGGCTCCATTAACTTTCCTCTTTCCCAACCAATTCCCTAGACCCCAAACATAAAAGGAAAGACAAGAAACAAACAAGAAGAAAACCATGGCAAACCAACAACAATACGAAACCACAACCAAAGTGGCACGGCCATGCACAAGACACAAACAAAACCGCAATCAAGCACAACAAATCACCAAAAGACCAAAAGCACAAGATTAACAAAAGACACCATGACTCAATCCCCATGGTTCCTAGTGCTTCCAAGGGAAAGCTCAACCTGAACCTTCTTCAAGATTCCATGGAAATTTCATTTCCATGCAATCCCTTGCACCATACTGCCATCAACACATAAATGTTAGTGCTCAGATAAACATAACAATACACTGGTTACCTTACCTTTATGTGCCAAGCACATTGCTTGCAACTGAACACATCTAGGCCATCTCTCAAGGGACTTCAATTCCCTTCACAGATCCACTTGTAACTAAAGACTAGCTAATATACCTGTCAAATATATGTTCATGAATCTAGCACATATCCACATAATTCGAGACAAGATTAAGGTTAAGAAGACTTCCTGTATGCAAAGCACTCATTCTTTTGGAATTAGGGTTTCCAAGCATAGCCAAAGGAATTCTTGCCCAATTCCTTTCTTTTACCTTTTTACCTTGTTGTAATCGAGGCTTACTACGTACTGCCACATCACCCAACTATTAGTTATATAAACACATCAATTTTCACGTTGTCACGCTAATACCAAGCATGTTACCATGCAACTTCTCGCACATGTCAACCCCCTATTCCAATTATCAAGACAATCATATCTATTGATTTGAAATCAACCTTTACCAAGACTAACACTCATGTCATAATCCATAGTCAACTCATAGTCATGAGACATAATGCTACAACTGTCACCTATTACACTCAAGTACATATCAGCGGTCTCAACACGTGTTAGTACGACCATCTTAAAACAATATCATCTCTTCATGCAATCTTACAGACACATACTCATATCATGCAATTAATCAAACATTCAAGCAAACTATAAACACATCATTTTAGATAAATCAACTAGATGACATAATAGACACCAAACACTCAAACACCAAATAGACGACATAATCGAACAATCAAGCACCAAATATATGACATAAGAAAACTCATACCTTAATATCTCAGGGGAGGCTATCTTGTCTGCACAAGCAATCTAGTTAGCATGATATAACTTCACAACACATCAGCTTAAACACAAATAAGATCATGATATCCATAACAGTAACCAACTAAATGTTCACATCATAAACTCATAAACAATTTTCATTCATGTATAACAATCAAATATGCATCGTCATTCTAGATTAGTATGACATAATATCACAACATATTAACTCATATCTGAATGTCATAACCCTAAACATTTGCATAGACCAATCCAAATTAGTATGATACATATAACATCAAGATCTTAATGTAATGACCCTAATCATCAATTACTAGCATATAACAACAACAAGTTATATATCATGCTCATCAACAACATATAACCTAATCATCAAGTTATCTAACATAAACAAGAGCAATGCATATAACCACAAGTTACTACCACTCACGACTATCTGACACATGTGCATATAACAACACTAATAAACTAGCATATATCATGTATGTAACCATAACATCAATAGACATTTACATAAACCTAATGCATATAACCCTAATGCATATAGCAATCCATTAACTAACATACCTGCATGCCCAACATCCAAAATTGTATGACGACATGCTCTTGCCTCAAGGTCCAATGTTGCAACTTCACTTTAATGTTTTGCATCTCTTGATCTATCTCAGCCAACACATCAACATCATAACAACCAACAACATCATGATGAGCTAATTGCATACAATGATCTCATAATGCATGTCCAACCTACTATACATTCATAACAAATGCATATACAACCATACACTCATGACGACACATCCCATAACAACGCCTTCAACCTTCACATGGTGACATCACTACAACCATGATCAACACCATATAAATGCAACATGCGCATGGACTACAAGCATAAGCAACACGTATGCAACCGACATGAATGCATGACCAACGCACCGCCCATCCAATCTGAGGGGTGAACCATGCTCTGATATCACTATGTAACACCCTCCTCCCATATCTACCCAAGTAACCGACCAACCGGGGTAAACATGTGACGAGAGATTACTATGATATGATTCAACCTTATAGGTATCCTTAAGGAAGTGGAATCGACAGAAACCCATCAAACATACCTTCCACATAAGCAACAACACTCCCAAGAGCCATCCCAACTACAAATGTATCATGCCCCTGGGTCCCATTGAGTTTTTAAGCTATTAAACTTTTGGATGCTCCCATGCTATGGGGATGTCATCGTCCATAGAGCTCTGGATGCTCCCACAAGCCTATATGCCTGCATCTAAGAACTAATTCCAGCAGACCTGTGCTAGAGTCCACGGGATTTAAGGCACTTTTCAAGCCTAGAATTCCGGCCACTGCCCAGAACATGCTGTAACTTATGGAATCCATTAAACACATGATGAAAAGATTAATAAATAAAAATTACCTCTAGGACGAGGCCTGGCCATTTCCAACTAGGACTGACATTCTGTCAAACACTTGGCATCAATGCAATCTATATGTCTATGATATAAGACATAGCATGAATGACTGAAAACTCTTATGAGACATGACAAGAAGGATCACCACCTTATCCCTTGAACTGTTATGACATCAATTATGTCTTGCATCCATTATCCTTTTAGTTACAAGCAAATACATGAAATAACCAGTCATATAACCATGCTTATAACCAACATTAAACCATGAAAATAATAGTGAGATATCAACCATTAAATCCACATAGTAATAAGTACAAAAGCAAGAGAACTTAAATTTTATTAAGCATAGGCAAATCCGACCAAGTTCGGGACTTCCATGTACCACTCGACCATAGACATGGCTGAACCAAATCTTTCTTTCAACCAGTCACCCCCATGCCATATTCCAAGCATGAATGTGGAATCTCATGGAAAAATCAATCCAAAAAAAACCAAGGGAATCTAGAGTCTAAACCACCTCCACCCTCACCAATCCATGATCACACCAAAGTCGGTGCTCCGATCACAAAACTAAACTAAACTTGGAATTCTATCCAGAATCCATCACTATCCTTGAGGAATTTTTCGTCTACTTGTCTCTCAATCTTTACCGCAATCCACACTAGATCACTAGGCCCTAAACCGAGACACTGATCTCTCAGGCTTTACCGCAATCCATACCAGATCACTAGGCCCTAAACCAAAAATCCTCCCTTAAGCTTTATTGTGAATCCTGCCAAAACCGGTCAAGGGATTCCTAGGCCTCTGGGAATGAACCTTGAGACCACCTCCGTGCCGGATTCCAAAATCCATCTAGAAATTTGATGCAGGAGCATCCGGACACCTCAATGAAAGAAAATTAGAGAAAGAGGACAGGTGGACAGCCACATGGACAGCCACATGGACAGCCAGGCCAATCTTGAACAAGATTCGGTTAATCAACTAATTTTAGTTAAAAAATCAGTTACAATTGAATGTATGTATAAAGAACTAAAAGATCTTGAGTGAATCAAGAAGACGAGAAGAGGAAAAAAACCTTTGCGTATGAATGAGGGCAAAATGTAGTCGATGGGGAAATTTTGGATTAAGGCTGAGATGCCTTAACACTGTAAACACTGTTTGTAAATAATGAAAAAATTCCTGATTGGGAAATTGTGTCTTTGTGTATTTGTTTTTGGTTTTCTTTTCAGTTGAAAATGAAAATATTAATGCCGCAGAACAGGCATGTCGATGAGCATGATTTTGATTTTATTTTTGATGAGGCGGACTGTAAATGTTAGTGTGTGTGTCGAGGATGTTCAAGCCAGTATGTTATTCTTAGCCTGACATTCTAAGTCCGGGAAATCGGTTCAAGAAAGGAACGCGGATTCGGTTCCAGACAGGAACGACCCCTGAATAAATTTGTGGAGAAGAACTTCAAGTGAGAAGTCGCGCTGGGAATAACAATGAGGGCCGGCCGAGTTCTGAGACTGGTCAAGGGAAGGGCCTTGCGTGTAGGCTTGGATTGAAGCAGGAAATTCTGGACTTAAGATTCCTGTGTAACAAGACCTTCAGTCATTGCATGGGCAGAGAGTGAAGAAGAAGGCGGGCCATCTTCTAAAGATGAAAGGAGCGCTTTGACTTGAGAAGAAGAGGTCGAAGGTTCAGGAGCATTGACTAGTTTCCTTCCGATCAGTTCGTTACTCATGGACTTCGAGTTGAGAGGTTGTTATTTAATGAAGTGGCTCGATGTGTAAGAAAACATCTTGACTGCTCTTAGTCATACTCCGTTTTTGTTTTATTTCCGCCGGCTAGACTGCAATTGAAAAGGCTGCCATCAGAGATCATGGAGCCTTCAAAAACCCGTCGCCAGAATCTCGAAGCTTGGGAGGGAGTCGACCCGGACATAGATGAAACCCCAAGGCAGAAGAAATCGAGGTTTCCCAAGGGAAAGTAGTTGTTACATAAACTGGAGGCACTGTGGCAGGCGCTGTATCCAGTCGGCAAACACCAGTAGCGAAAGGATTTCATAAGGGAAGAATTTGGTTTGCGATCGGCATCACTCTACAAGATGAAGCAGAGACTTCGCTAGCCAGACTGCTGGAACAAGACCTGTCACGCACAAAGAATGGTAATCTGGGAAGGTAATGTCATTTGATGCGTGAACAAATCGGTACCTCATTGTCTATGATGAGTGCCAACAACAGTGGCTTACTCTTAAGGAGGAGAGGATTAAGATTTCGGTTGAAGCCAACAACGCGTTTGAGGAATGTTCAGAGATCAGAGCTGCACTGATAGGCTTTGTGGGCCCATAACCCACAGGTCCCAAGATCGGACTTGTGAAAATTTTGAAAATGAAGAGACCCTGAATTCGTTTTCGTCAAGGGGGTCTCCTCATTTTCATCAAGTGGTATCAGAGCGGGAAAGATTTCCTGCAGAGAGTTTTTGCATGCGAAGAAAGGAGGTACCAGGAAGAAGAGGTACAACTTGTTTGTTTGTAGTTTTTTTTTTTTTGTGAAGGTGAGAAAATTGCAGCAAACCTGGAGCAGGAGTGCTCAATGGGTTCGAGAGGAGAGAACTGCGGAGATGCCGAGAGGACTAAGCTCAACAGAGAAGCTTGGTAGGGCATCTAGTAGCAGGGAGGACTTGCTATGGCAGAGGTTTGGTTGCAGCTCACAGAAGGCAGTTCCACTGAAGAGAAACAGTGGGTAGAATTGCTAATGACAAGAAAACGCATATGACCAGGAGGTCATAATTTTTGTACCTCGGGAGTCTGATGCAGGAGCATCCGGACACCTCAATGAAAGAAAATTAGAGAAAGAGGACAGGTGGACAGCCACATGGAAAGCCAGGCCAATCTTGAACAAGATTCGGTTAATCAACTAATTTTAGTTAAAAAATCAGTTACAATTGAATGTATGTATAAAGAACTAAAAGATCTTGAGTGAATCAAGAAGACGAGAAGAGGAAAAAAACCTTTGCGTATGAATGAGGACAAAATGTAGTCGATGGAGAAATTTTGGATTAAGGCTGAGATGCCTTAACACTGTAAACACTGTTTGTAAATAATGAAAAAATTCCTGATTGGGAAATTGTGTCTTTGTGTATTTGTTTTTGGTTTTCTTTTCAGTTGAAAATGAAAATATTAATGCCGCAGAACAGGCATGTCGATGAGCATTATTTTGATTTTATTTTTGATGAGGCGGACTGTAAATGTTAGTGTGTGTGTCGAGGATGTTCAGGCCAGTATGTTATTCTTAGCCTGACATTCTAAGTCCGGGAAATCGGTTCAAGAAAGGAACGTGGATTCGGTTCCAGACAGGAACGACCCCTGAATAAATTCGTGGAGAAGAACTTCAAGTGAGAAGTCGCGCTGGGAATAACAATGAGGGCCGGCTGAGTTCTGAGACTGGTCAAGGGAAGGGCCCTGCGTGTAGGCTTGGATTGAAGCAGGAAATTCTGGACTTAAGATTCCTGTGTAACAAGACCTTCAGTCATTGCGTGGGCAGAGAGTGAAGAAGAAGGCGGGCCATCTTCTAAAGATGAAAGGAGCGCTTTGACCTGAGAAGAAGAGGTCGAAGGTTCAGGAGCATTGACCAGTTTCCTTCCGATCAGTTCGTTACTCATGGACTTCGAGTTGAGAGGTTGTTATTTAATGAAGTGGCTCGATGTGTAAGAAAACATCTTGACTGCTCTTAGCCATACTCCGGTTTTTTGTTTGTTTGTTTGTTTGTTTGTTTTTGTTTTGTTTTGTTTTGTTTTGTTTTTTTTTGTTTTGTTTTGTTTTTTTTTTTTTTTTTTTTTTTTTTTTTTTTTTTTGACTGCAATTGAAAAGGCTGCCATCAGAGATCATGGAGCCTTCAAAAACCCGTCGCCAGAATCTCGAAGCTTGGGAGGGAGTCGACCCGGACATAGATGAAACCCCAAGGTAGAAGAAATCAAGGTTTCCCAAGGGCAAGCAGTTGTTACATAAACTGGAGGCACTGTGGCAGGCGCTGTATCCAGTCGGCAAACACCAGTAGCGAAAGGATTTCATAAGGGAAGAATTTGGTTTGCGATCGGCATCACTCTACAAGATGAAGCAGAGACTTCGCTAGCCAGACTGCTGGAACAAGACCTGTCACGTACAAAGAATGGTAATCTGGGAAGGTAATGTCATTTGATGCGTGAACAAATCGGTACCTCATTGTCTATGATGAGTGCCAACAGCAGCGGCTTACTCTTAAGGAGGAGAGGATTAAGATTTCGGTTGAAGCCAACAACGCGTCTGAGGAATGTTCAGAGATCAGAGCTGCACTGATAGGCTTTGTGGGCCCATAACCCACAGGTCCCAAGATCGGACTTGTGAAAATTTTGAAAATGAAGAGACCCTAAATTCGTTTTCGTCAAGGGGGTCTCCTCGTTTTCATCAAAATTCCAAAGCTCAAAATCGAGATCAACATCCCAACACACCATGGAATATGGAAAAAAGCAAGGCTAGGCTAAAAACCATTGTCATACCCCGACAAGACCATGCCACCGATAGCAAGAGAACCATGCACCAACATGCAAAGCCATGCATGTCAAAACCAACTAGGAAATCACACATGAGATATGTTACCTGCAATTATTCCTGCTGAAGCTGCTTGATCCTTGCTTTCCTTCCTTTCCCTTTGCTTGATTTTCCTTCCTTGCTCCAAGGCTAGAGTGCTCCAAGAAAACTCTAAGTGTCCAAGAGTGAGAGAGAGAGAGAATAATGAAAGAGCTCCAAAACTGAGTTGACCAAGCTTACACTGACCAAATTTTCCATCTGATCCTCAAAAGCCTTTTTATCAATGAGGCGTCTATTTTCTTCAATTTCCATTATTTTCCTTCATTTTCCTCCTCACATGCAACTTGTGACCTTTCACCTCCCTTTTCTCTTATTTTCCATTATTTTCATAAACAAGTGTGCCAAAAATGCCTTTTGCCTTTTCCAATTTCCTTAGCCATATTAAATAGAAATGAACACCCATACTAGGATGTTTTGCCCAACATTCAACTTGGAATAAGTGTCCCTTACCCATGGTCTTATTTTTGCCTTTATTAGCTTTTAGTACATGGAATTTTCACAAGGGTTGTTACAGGCTTGCTTCAAAATTTCAAGGGAGTCTTTATTTCTTTTACTTTGGGTTGTAGATCTTGAAGAGCCAAACTCAAAGGCGATTTATAATTTCCTATTTCATTAGGCGCTTTCTCTCTTTCGTAATGAAATTCTTTGGAGAAATTGTCATTCCTCTATGAGGGAAAACAATTGTAAACTTTTCCCAAGGAGCAAAAAACTTCCTTTGCATCACTCGTCATATAAGGGGATCCTTACTCTAATAAAAATAACAATTTTCTATTGGGGCCTTGGGGACTTTTCCCCTTGGCATCCCACTCTTCCCCATTTGGGGAAGGTTTTCTTGTGATTGAATGAGTGGTTTGCTTTCGTCACTTAAAACTAAGTAGATTAGATCAATGCTAATTACATTAGTTTTCATTTCATGCAATATAGTTCATATTCTCTAAACTTCACATGCAAAATATTTGGATGAGTCTTGTGAACTAGTTTAATTTATTTTGAGCATTTCCTTTCCCTAGCATTTAACCATTGTTCATAACTTTCTCTATTGCAATCTCATTTGCCTATTTGCTTGAAGCTCCTCATAAGTTGCTCTTGTTATTTTCTTTCAAAGAATCATCTTTCTATGCAAGGCATCGTCATCACAAGTCTGGCAATTGCAATCCTTTCATTTCCTTTCATTCATGCAATCACAATCTAGCTTATTCTTTTCACTTGCTTGATTTGAGTTCCTTTGCATTTAGAGAAATTAACCTCCCGTTTAACTAGTTGTATAGTTTAATAGGGCCCCTTTTCACCCATTTCTTTTTCCAGGTTCGGAGATGGTAAACACTTGAATTGCTAAATTAGATTGGGGAAGTCCAATGTTGGATCTACTTGTGAGTGGGTTGACGTGATAAATTAGGTGGATACTCATTAATGAAGCTAAGCTTCTCCATGTTGGATCTCCTTGCAACCATACTTATCTTTGCTAGGATAAAGTTTTGGGGGAAAATTTCACATTTAGATTAGGTGAAATCTCTCTAATCTACACTAACTCAAGAGACAACCTAATTAATTCTAAAATCAACCAAGAGGCAATTCATCACACTTTATATTTCACATTGTTTACTTGATATCATTGCTTTTGATTTTACAAGTTGATTTACAAATTGGCAAGCACATTTATTTCAAAGCTATCATTTTCAAGTACTTTGCTTTCAAACCTTTCATTTCCAAGTACTTTACTTTTCCTTCAAGCAGCTATTTGGATTATTGGTACTTGCCTCTATATTGATCATATTTTTACATTGCTTAAATATTCCATTCATTGGTTTGGCACTCTTATATATGTTTCTTCATGAATGATATGTGATGCTTATGTACTTGTGAATGTATTTATTTTGAAGCACATGTTATGGTTTATCTTGTTAATAGTGAATTGTAAATTAGTTTAACTCATATTAACTACTATAACTTTTTTAGCATAACACTAATCAAGCCTTAGTTTTCTTCTCTAGGGACTACCCCCTTGTATTTGTTAGGAGTTAGCCTAGATGGAAGAGTTAGGAATTGAGTGACAACTCCAACTTGCAACTTGCCCCCAAGGCCACACCAAGTGGGGTTGAAGACTTTTCCACGATAATCTCAGGTGTGGATCTAGGTGGCAACAAGGTTGAACCAAGCATGGGAGAAGCTTGTGTGTAGAAATGCATTTGAAATTGAAGTGCCAATAATTGAAAACCCTAAAAATGAAGAAGGTTTTGATAATGAAAGAAACCTTGATAAGGAGCATACACTTGAAATGCAAGAAAACCCTAGGTATACTCCTGAATTGTAGGAAACCCTTGAGCCTAAAAAAATTTCTCCAATTCATGAGCAATATGAATAGAGTGAGAAATAAGTACCAAAAAACAAGATTTTTCACAAAAGGAGGGGCTAGAGTCTTCCATAGAAGTTATTGGTTCAAAACCTGCATGCAGAAAAAGGAAAGCCAATTCCAAGGTTCTGTCAACAACCACTAGTAGGATGACTGCAAGAATGGTTAAAATACTAAAAGAAGTTTATGGGGAATATTCCAAACCCACATAATTAAGAAGGTCACTTAAAAAACCAAGACTCAAAGTTCAATAGTACACCAGGAGACTGAGGAAGAGTTTCATTTTGAACAACATCAACAATTTCTAGGAGAAGATGAAACATTAGAAAAATTAGATGTACATGGAGAGAGACAGTATGAAGAAACATAAGTAAAATCTAAGAACCAAATGGTAGATACCCTAACTACACAATTGAAGAAAAATGAAAAGAAGATAAAGAAATTGAAGAAAATAGTATACGAAACAAAAGTGTTAAATGATGCAATAAAGGAAGAAAATGAAAAATTGAAGAAGTGGAATGCCCAATTAAGAGAAAAACGTAAGACACTTAAACTCAAATACAGATCTTTTTGGAAATACACCAACAAGTGGTATGTTGAGAACATCAATGCCATTAAGTAGGAAAAGAGGTTAATAATAAGATACAAGAAATCGAAGGCATAGATAAGGAACCAATCCCCGTCAAACACAAATTTGAATCTTTTTATCCAAGTAGAAGGAGTTGTGTGAGGCAACAAATTCTACAATTTTGGGCAAATTTTTAAGAGAAGAACCAACTCTAGTTTTGTTTGCATGGGGACATGCAAACACATTTGTCTAGGGGATATGTTGGGTACTAATTTTGACATTTTATTCACCATCTTACTTAGCCTTCCATCTTCATTTTTGAACCAAAACCCCTTCTCTTTACCAATTTTTATGAGGATAATGGCATATAAGACATAATAAAGGTGATTGATCATTCTTAGATAAATTTCTTCTTTTTAATTCATAAATATCGATTAAAGGCATTTATTGAGTTACTAACTTTGAAACTTAGCAGTTACATGAATTTCCTACATTCACGAGACATCAACCATAAGTGAATTCTTGCAATTCCTTCAAGGTTCATATGGTTCCACGTCAGCAAATTTAAATCTGACACTTGGGGGATGTTCAAAATGTTCATGAGATGGGTAAATATCTATTCAACCTTTTTGTAGTTAGTCGCAACCCTGAAGTCAACGTTGAGTCAACACATGGTGTCAGTTAAGCAATTCCTGCAACAAGTTAAAAAAATAAGCAAAATTGTCTACAACAACTGGAATTCAAATATCAAGACTTAAGGATCAGGATTTGACATTGGAGAGGATCAAGGAAGTCTATCCAACAACATATGCTGAACTAAGCCCCATTTTTGGCAAATTCAATTCTAGCTGTTGAGATTGCAACAAGATGATGGAGCTTAGTGAAAAGAGTCGCCTTCACTAAGTGGGCCCGCAGGCAAATTATGGCGCAAAGTCTATTTTTAGATTATGTCTATTTTTAGACATATGGATGATGTCTATGAGTTGCAGGATGCTGTTTATGGATGATTGGTCAAGTTGGCAAAAATAGATGGACTTCTATTTTTAGACAACAGCGGTGACACTATCAAGTCTAATTTTAGAGCAGTCAAATATTATTAGCTTTATAATAATATTTAGACTATAAACTTTATCTTATTCTCTTTGGAGCACTTCAGTTTGAGCTACAGATGTGGCACATGCAGCTGTCAGAAGGAAAATACGTTTTCTTTGTGGGTTAGTTTAGTTGTTGCATGCATGACTTCAGTTAGAACTCAATCAGTTGAGTTTGGTGGGAGTTGATTGTGGAGTTGATGGAGTTGTGTTCAGTTTGACTTGGTTAAACTAGTTGTAATTAGTCTAACTGCAAATAAGATTAATGATGGGTTGTTTTTTTTTTTTTTTTTTTTTGAGTAAAGACTATGTTATTTATATTAAAAGAGAAGAAAAATATATACAGAGAGGATCAAACCTCTGAGGGAGCCATAGCCATCCCTCTGTCAAAATATTTTTGCAAAAAATGCTTACAATATTGATCAGAGCCTACAAAAATCTGCTCAGACCTCTATATTTCAAAACTAAACAACATAAAACTGAGAATTGTATTTTGTGAGTGGACAAAATTGGAGGTCCAAGAGAAAGATCCTGCGTTTGAAAGGCGCCAAACTGGAAATGCGCAGTACCGAGCTGCCTGGTATTTAGCCGCGAATTCTTGAGCTACAAAACTGAATTGCGTTCTTGAGGCTTCAAGAAAGGATTGAAACTTACTTGGAATCTTCAGTGTCATGCTCTTCGACCTTGTCCGGGGCACGCTCCCAGGTTACCATCACCCCGTACTTGACTTCCAGCAGAGAGCCATCCGGAGGAGTCCTGAGGTGCAGGATATTTGCATATTCCTTCACTGGCTGAGAGTCGTTTATATGCTCCTGAGGAGAGCTCTGCTGAAGATTGTCCTTCTCGTGACCCTCCTCTTCCTGCACCTCCGCTGAAACTTCCAAATGCTCCTCCACCAATCTGCTTTGAGACGAATTGGCGAACCTGGAGGGCGATTGATCTGTTGAGGCAGCCGCTGAGCTAACTGGGTCATCTTCTTCCTCTGAGAAGATGACAGTGATCAAGGCAGAGATAAGCGGCTTGTTAAGCCGGCTTTTGAATTTAAAACGGGCGGAATGCAACGAGCTATTGAGTGAAGGACCAGACTCGTTAGAGGTCGGCGAGGAGTGCGCTGCCATGGCAAGCAGAGAGATGTGGCGAGGTTCAGGGCTTCCCCGCCCTCCCTGCCTTCCCCGAGAACCAAAATTGCTCCCGCGTCTGGGAATTCCTCGCTTACGGGGCGCCATGTTTAGACTAAACGGCACAAGAGACAGGCTTGGAGGGTGAGGGTAGCGGATAAACAAATGAAGACTTGAAAGTACCCAGAAGAGAGCCCCTGCGGAAGGGAATGAATCCGAGACTGATGGATGATGACCCGCGATAACCAGAAGGACCCAATTTCCCACCCAGACCCGAATCCCCGAGGCTAAAATTGAAATTCGAACCAAGAAACTACCAGAGATTGGCCTGAGAAGCCAGACCCACAAATCAACCTGCAACTGGGGACAATCTACCGTTGCACAGAGCAAAGAAAAAGAGTTGCGTATGGTGGGCACTATAGGATAGTTCTGAGTCCCAGGCTGCCCCTGAGAGCAGGACCACCCGGGACAATCACCGCGGCCAAGCCGAAGAGAACCAGAGCACATGGAAACGCGCTGCACATAACCATACCTCCCTGTTGAATTTCTGAGCGGAGCCAAATCAAATAAGAACCCAAACCGGCACTCCATCCTATTAACTTTCAACCTTGTATTGTCAGCTCGAACCAGCGATGAATGACAATAAATTACCTGCAGAAGGGAGTTATGGAGCCTTACCTCTGGTGCCTTATCCCGCCTTGAATGCGTGCCAGCTGCCGGGTGCGCATGCCACATATTAAACACTTATTGAATGCTGGTTAAGACACCCGCATCCGGGTGAGTTGTTAAACTAATTATTAACTCATAATGCAACTAAAGAATACATCAGTTAACTTAGTTGCATGTCAGTGCATGTTCAGTTCAACATGGACAGGTGTTAGAGGATCAGATTGCTATCAGTTGTGACTATAGTTGTGCATGAGGATTTGCACAATCAATGGGATTGAGTTATGCCAATGAGAATTGGCCAATACCAAGTGATTACAGCCTCTGATCACGTGATTCCCAGTGTGAGTGATTCTTTTGAGGTAAATACGAGTTTGGTTCAACCATTCTCATCCATTCTTGAGCAGGAATTGAGCAGTGGAGGCATGCAAGCAGTGGAATAGATTTGGAGATCAGATCTGAGCTGTATTGTGTGTAACAGGTGGAGATAGTGCTGGATACTTGTGAGAAGTATTGACTATTGTAATGTTAAATGTTCTCAATCATTAATATACATATAGTGTGGGGTTTTCAGCTATAAGCTTTCCCCGGGTTATATACCGTGTTAATGTGTGCATGCTCTTGATGTTTTATTGTTATTGATGCTGCTATATTGATGATCAACGTAGAGGAGCTTATATATTGTGTATGTATTCCGCAATAGTACATGATCATGATAATCTCCATTGAATATGTGTTTATTATTCAAAATTTCTACGCTTCATAGCTTTTGTAAAAAAATAATGAGTTAGGAAGAAAAAAAGTTAGTCAATGGTTTTACTTGTTATTTTGAACAAACATTGTTATTTTGTACTAAGGTTTGAAGCTGTGTGAATATCAAAAGACCTCGTTTGTGACAATGCAATATATTTTTCCAACTATTGAGTATCTTTTATAGTAGCATGCTACATGAGGGTCACCTGGTATGCCTTTTTTATTCATTTTCAATTGTTTTAACAAGGTTACCCGTGCTTAAACTTATTTTGTTAATCATTCATGTCAATTAATATGCATATTGTGAATACTTTATTTTCCCTATAATTTCCTGTACATGATTGTTTAGCGGCAGAGTGTTGTTTAATGAGCGAGATCAAGTTATAATTGTTCTCTATAATTGTTATTATGTTTTAGAAGTTACCTTTAGTCATTAAATTAACTAGAATTATCATACTTTGAGTGATAATTAGAATATTAGATTGAAAAGAATTTGAATGTCAATTTAAACATTTGCAATTGTTTGAACTGCATTTACTTTTTACCCTTAGAACATTGGTTCTCATTTTAAGATATTTCATGACTTTATAGACCACTTTGACTGAATGAAGTACGTTTCTAAAAAATTGATCATGTAGCCCAATTTACTAAATAGATCGAAGTACATCATGTAAACCAATTTTACCATAGTAAAATTGCTTTCACTGTGAGAAATTACCTAATAAACCACATTTATTAAGTAATTTATAGTTAAAGCCATGAAGAATAATTAAATAAATCAGTGTTTATTTGATTTTCTTCTAGGAATAATTAATTAAACCATTGTTTTATTATTATTCCTTGTCAAATTTGGCTTAATCATGAAAAAAACAGATAAATCATTATTTATCTTATTTTTCTCTAAGAATATTTAATTAATCACTAATTAATTATTATTCTTTGTTAAATTTAACTAAATCCCTCAGGAACAATTAAATAAATCCTTATTTGTTTATTATTCCTTAACTAATTCCTTGAGATGATAAATAAATCATTTATTTATTTATTATTTCTAAATAGATGTTTAAATACTTTTTCCCTCCTAACCAAATATAGTAAAATATTCTAGGTGGTTATTCCAAGAATTGGATCAATAATATTTTATTATTGCTCATTATTCGACGTTAACTCAATATTTTGTTATAAATAGAAGGGTTTTCCATTCATTATTCACTTTTGATTATTTTCATTGTTGCACTCAGTGTTGTAACTTTGATTATTTTTGTTGTCGCACACCATATTTTCGTTGGGTTTATGCATTATAGAGGAGAGATTCTACACAAGCAAAATGTTTGAGGATAACCAAGAACCCATCCCATAGAGGGGGACCGGTAACATTTATTTGTTCTCTTCATAGGTGTTATAATAAAATTATTCTTTACATATTTGGTTTCCATTGGATGATTGGAGCTATTACTCTTTCTTTTTGTTGTTTAACTATGATTGTGGCATAGATCTGGACTTTGGTAGATTTTGTATTTCTATATAGTTCCTGCAGATCTACAATGTTTAGCAACCATTTATATTGTTGAGATTGTTTGTCATCCACAATCTTAAGTGGGTTCTTTTCGTACATCTTTGAGAAGAAAACACTACAACAAAGGTCAATAATTAAATTCAAAACTATTAAAAACAATTTTAAGTGCAAATCAATTTTAGGAGCCACCTATCTTAAATTGCATTTTACTTTGCATAAAAATTTGTAAGTAACTAGTTTACACACAAAATTTGTTCACTCATAAAATTACTTACCCTCAATTAACAAATAAGTGTTAGGACATTTGTTCCGCTGTAACAAAAAACACTCAAAACTTATACTAACCCCAATATCCAGAAACATAAATATACAATAAACTGTTATTTGAAAATACCCTATTTCTAACCACAAATTTAATAAAATAACATAGAAACATGATGAAATGCCTTCAACCACAAACTCTTTCCAACCACAAATTTAATAAAATAACGTAGAAACATGATGAAATACCTCAATCCACATGTTATGAATAGTGAAATGATCCTTACAAGTATATGGGAATGATTCTTTTAAAGGTTTTATGCACATTAAAATGAGTATTCTTAAGGATTTTTATGCACTTTAAAATGAGTTAAAAGACTCAAATGGAACAATTTAATTAGAATTTTGAATCTCGATAAAAGGTTTGACTCCATATCCTATATTAGCATCATGTTTCATCAATTAAAAAGTAATTAATTACAAAATTAAATAAAGCTTAAACTTTAACTACTCCACTTTCATCGTTTAGAAATTTTGTACATGTGCTACCTAGTACAAGCTTTCACGAGGCTGATCCCGCAGGACCACTCGCCAGGTAATCGGAAGGTAACCATTAACAATTTTTTAACAACACAAGGAAAGTTTTGCCCCCTCGATCTCAGCGGTTAAGATAAATGTATGCGTGTAATTGAAATTTGAATAAACAAAACATTGAAACGAATTAAAAAGCCTTTTTATTCAAATGGAATTTGTGTTCATGGTTGAAGCTACGGTTGTCAATCGTCGGCTAATGGTCCGGGAGTGGAGGATTTGTTGGTTTGCTGCATTTTACAACATGTTGTGCTTTCAGTTTCGTGAACACGTGACTGAATGAAGGGGAGAAAGAGCTGGACGGGACGGGCTTCGATGATTTTATCATCCTTAGTAATGGGAAATAGTAATGGAATCGAGGTAGCCCGGACGATCGAATATGGGCGCCTCTCAAAGGAAATGTGTGGTAATATATTTTCCAGACTCTTCTCATTAACAGAACCATCTAGAAAAACCTTGAAAGCACCTCACCCCATCGAGATATATATATATATGGATAGCTAGTAAACCTTCGTCCATTTCATTTTTCCTCTTCTATTGCATTTTGACCGACGGGTTGCTGTGGAGGCTATCGGCCATTGTTGTGAGTTGAGCAGAATAGGATTGGATTTGATGGCCAAATTTGGGCAAGGTGACAAGAGATGGATCGTGGAGGAGAGGCCGGATGGAACCAATGTCCATAACTGGCATTGGGTGGAGAAAGATTGCCTGGAGTGGTCGAAGAAGACGCTGTCCCACCTCCTGGAGGACATTGCCATCATGAGCGGAGAGGGGAATCTGTGGATCAAGACGACCAAGGTGGAGAAGGTGGACGGAGAGGCATATGTTAATATCCGGAAAGGGAAAATCATTCCGGGCTACGAGATTAGTGTTAGGGTCCTCTGGGAGGGCGAGGCCAAGGATGCTCATGGGGGTACCCTTGCCAAGGTAAGTGGCCGGGTGGAATTGCCTTACATTGCCGACGAGAATGCCGGGGCGGGTGAAGATCCCGACATCAACATCACCGTGACAGACAACGGTCCTGTCGGTGTGCGACTCCGAGAAGCCTTTCTGTCCAAAGGGAAACCTTTCATACTGAAAAGGGTCAGGCAGTATGTCGATCTCATGGCTTCCGGTGGACCCGCTAAAGAGGAGCTCCAGAACAAGACGCCGCCCAAATCGACCAAAGATGTTCAGACAGTGGATAAGCATTCCCCATTAAAGCCTGATGTTAGAGAGGGATTTAAAACGATTATGTTAACAGAGAGATTCAATTGTAGGGCCAGTGATATTTATGATATTCTCATGGATGACAACCGGTGGAAAGGATTCTCGCAGAGCAATGCCAAGATAAGCAGGGAGGTGGGCGGATCATTCTCGCTCTTCGACGGGGCCATCACTGGCGTTAATAAGGAGCTTCAGCAAGGGAAGCTCATTGTTCAAAAATGGAGATTCAGCAATTGGATAGATGGACACTATTCTACGGTATCCTCACTCACTCTCTCTCTCCGTCTGCCCCTTTACATTGCCTGATGTTTTTGGAGAATAATTTTAAATTTCTAATTTAAGTTCTACGCTTGCTGCCGGTCTGAAAGTCTAACTGGCATGGAAAAATATATGGGTATAGGCAGGGACACAGAATCCATCTGTATTCCGGAAACAACACATTACAGAAAATATAAAAAATATCATCAAGCTTCAGGAATTGGGTCTTTTATCTATATAGCATGCATATACTGAATCCATATGTTGTCCGGATACAACACATTACAGAAGATATAAAATATTAAAAAATATCATCAAGCTTCAGGTATTGGCATATATATATATATATATATATATACACTTTGACATGTAATAGTTTGTGATCGAATATCTAGGCCACACGATTTACTAAAAATTAAAATGCAGTCTTTTAGCTTGCTACCATGTACGGAATGGATGCTGCAGTAAATCGTTTTGCCTAGATAGCCTACCCGAGATAAGATGCGATCGCAAACTATTACATGTCAAAGTAGGTGAATGAGACTGCAATAGAACATCCAGTGTAAAAAGTAAGTCAATGATACTTAAAGAAGTACGTCAGTGTAAAAGGTAGTGGTAGGTCAATGCCACCAATAGGAGTATATCCACCATGTAAATACAATGTGGGAGTGACAAAGCAACCCCTACTTTCATTTCAGTATAAATACAATGTGAGTGTGCTTTTATCCTATGTAAATAAAGCCAGAGTCTAACTGTTAGATGTTTTTAGCCTCTTCCTGCCATTTTTTCCTGTCAATACTAAAGTGTCCCAAAAATTTGGGAGAGACTTTTTGGAATTTTTAGTGTTGTAGTTTACAGAAAACTGGTATGTCCCAGGGGTTTTTCAAGGCATGGAATTCATTTATACATTCAAAAATTAATTTTAAACAACTAAAATTCACATTCTGAACTAATTGCCAAATTCTCTTTTAAAGTAGAAAAACTAATTTTAAACAACTAAAATTCACATTCTGAACCAATCGCCAAATTCTCTTTTAAAGTAGAAAAACTGTCTGAACTGTCTGTGTGAAAACAACTCCTGAGAGCAGAAACTAGCTTTCTAGGCAAGAGAAGATTAAAGAAAGTGCATTCAAGCCCCATTGCCAAACAGAGGAGAGGATTTCTAGTCGCCACTGGAATTGGAGCCGGATTTGGAGCTTGCTGCTGAAGATGAGTAAGTGGGCAGTGATATAGGCTTGCCAGAGTCATCGATAACTGAAGGTATCAATACCCTGATGAATGATATCCTCGAGGGAGTGGCTGGAGCTAACCGGGCCTTGTTCTATGATCGCTGGGGAGCATTAGAGTGAAGAAGAACGTGTATATTGGATAGAGTCACAGTAGTAATATTCAGGCATATTGGCCACTAAAGTACAATACTTATAAGGTATGGCCAACTAACTATTCCATACCCATGGACCTATAAACCCCCAAAAGTCCAAAAGTCCCAAAATGATAAAAACACACTTAAAAAAGCATTAAATATAAACGACATTGCAAAATTTTCAAGAAATGAATTCTCTTTTCTGGTTTACTGAGCTTTTGTGCCACTGAAATTCTCCTAAAATATGGAACAAATGTATATTTCAGTATCTATGAGATGTATATTTGTTGTATCCGTATTCAAATCTTGCGACTATAGGTACAAAACAGCTTCTTTATGTGGCCCTGTATGTGTTTTGAAAGAAAATCACAATCAAGGCTGCAATTGGAAAATGAAACTCGAGTAAATAGCCACAATGAAAAATTATTATGCACTCAAAGTTCTCACTAAAACGGGCACCATGCACACACACATATGTGCTCCCTCACCCCCGACACACACATATGTGCTCCCTCACCCCCGTAATAATAGCCCCTTCCTCATACATTTGTGTTCCCTAAATGAATTAGGGTGGGATTCCATCAAATGATTCCACACACCCACACTCCACCTACCTAAGTACTTCCCCGTTTAATTTTGTTATTTGATGATACTAGGTCATGTAAATTTGGGCATTGGAGAAAGGGTGGATGACATTGGACGGCCATATGTACACATCACTGAGAAACAGTGTTAGGGTGATGAGGGCTAAAATAATCCTACGCGGGGAGGAATTGTGGGCCAAATGAGCTTGATTTCAACATGGGGCTGATCTCATTCTGTAATTCACGTGGGCCACTGATCACGGGACTTAATCCAGTAGTGAGGAGGGATTGTAGAGATCCAAAAGCAGTTCCCACTATGTATGCCCAACCATCTGCAATGCACAAGCTCCATTGGATTGGTAGGCCAGATCCAATGCTGGAGAAAGATTGTAGAGCACGTGCATAAAGTCTCATAGGTAAGAAAGAAGTGAGTTCCTGTTCACAAGATTGGTAGGAAAATCAACAGAGAACCGGTTATATTGTTCCAACTCCCTTTCTGGAATCTGTGTGGCTTCATCTGGGCCTTTATTCTTCCAATGAATTACATATTCCTTGGTCTTTTGACTTCATGTTCTTTTTGCAATCCTTTTTATCTAGAATTTTTGTGATTTTCTCTTTCTCACGTTCAGGAATCTGCCCCTTTCAATTAGTTATATGATCATCACATTCTTCAGTTATCCCTTCATGATATTCATATAAATCAACAACATTAACTTTGGGTGAGATGCCTGGCTCTGCGAGCAGCTCCAAAACATAAGTTTATTTACGAGGACCAATCTTCTTCATCTTCAATGTATCATAAGAGCCTTTAAGAAAATTTTCTTTTTTTCAAATGTGCTAAAGCTAGATCTCCTTCTTGGCAACTTTTGATTCTTCCTGTTGTATCAGCACTCTGCTTGAAAGAGTCGGTATATGCACTCTTTTGGTTTCCTTTTGATAATGATACCAAGTCAACTACTTGTTCTGGTGATCTTATAGCAACAATTTTGGACTGGACTTCTACGTGTAGATTTATTTAGTAAATTACTATATGCAAATTCAGTTTGTGCCAAGAGTTGATCCCATTGTCCCGGTCCTTCAACAACCAAGAATTTAATAAGTTTCCAAGACTTCGGTTAACAACCTCAGTTTGTCCATCAATTTCTGGATGATGGGCATAGCTCAATTATAATCTGGTATTTAATTTCTTCCATATTGTTCTCTAGAAATGTCTGACAAACCGATGTTGTGCTTCTAGTTCTAAGCAATCCGTGCAATCTTACAGTTTCTTTGAAATACAAGACAACTATGTTAGTGCATCATTAATCTTGTTGCAATAGTAGGCCATTTTAGCAAATATGTCAATGATAACAAATATTGAATCATTACCTCATTGAGTTCTTGACAAGCCCAACAAAATTTATGCCAATGTTCTCCCATGGTGCTTTTGGTAGATGGAAATGGCATGTATAGCCACGTATTTTGACGGCTATCTTTTGCATATTAACAAATTGACTTAGTTAGCCATTCTCAACTAGTAGTACTGCTCCTCAACTAAAGCCTGAGTCTCATCAATCACCAAAATGTCCAGACTCCTCTTAAACTAACATTAGGCAACTCTTCAATCAGATTTCCCTCGTAATCCTCTAGGAATATACAGTTGATGATTTTTAGTAAAAGCCTTTATTGAATGAAAAAGTCTAAGTAGGGAGTTATATCAATGCTCCATGGTTCTTTACTTGCCTTCCATGCTTAAGCAAAATCTGGATTTTCTTCATACATTGTTTTTTAATCTCTGCCAATCCTATTACCTCAACTGTTGTATTAGACGACCACGATGATTTCCTACTCAAGGCATCTGCAACTCTATTTGATTTACCTGATCCGTGCTTCAACAAAAATGTATAATTATGCATAAATTCAACCCACTTCATATGCCTTTGATTCAACTTACACTGACTGTTTAAATACCTTAATGCTATATGTCAAAATTGGAAGTTTCAATTTTGGCAAAATTGAATCAAAATTGGAAGTTTCAATTTTGTTGATGGTTTTGAAAATCGACTTCCTTTGGTCTAGCTGCTTCTTTTCCACCTAGCTTTCTAGCTTCAATAATGTTCTTCTAAATATCAAGTTTAGGTGTGCCCTTAGCTCCTTGAGCCACTTGAGTCTTAGTCACTTGTCTTCCATTAGTATGTAAATCTTTTAGACATTCAGAAAAATTGTCTTCTACATTCAAAGGTTCCTCTACCTTTGAAAGCTTGCTTCTTCCAAATCTTTGTTACACAACCTTTTCATTACTGCCTTTCTCACTCTTAATCCCACTACTTTGTCCTCTTCCAATTGTACCTCTACCCTTACCTCTTATGGTTTTCCCTTACAGCACTTTGTTACCTTCTTAACAATTCCTCCTTAGACTTCAGGGCAAGCTGATAGGTTTCTCCCATTATCCTAATTCTCATTATGCTTAGGTCATCTTGAATGACATACCGTAAGCCATTGATATACCTAATTATGACTCTCTCCATCATCACTATTCCATAAGGATGCATGTCCTTTCAACATCATCCAAGCCATCTTCACTATCTTAGGGTCTTCAATTTGCTCTATAGCAAAAAAAATGTCCCTTATTCAGTCAATTAACTCCTATGGGTTTAGGCTGTCTGGATAGGTAGGGGTTTCCATGTTTTGTTTTCCCTTCAAATCTGATAAGGCTTTGATGATTCTCTGTTTTGGGGCTTCAACTCTCTTAGCTTCTTCTTATGGAACTAACAGTTCATTATCACTCACATAATGAGCTTCTACTGTTGCTCATTTTCTCTAGACTATGTCTATCGCTCTCAAGTTTCAGCCTATCTTGGATAGCACTCAATTCCCAGTTCCTGGGTTACCTCATCTGTAGCATCTACATTTGCTCTTTACCTCTCCATTGCTTGCTTGTTCCTTTTCTATTAACCATACTGCTACTCTTACATAATTCCCTTTTCTTACAATTTTATCCAGCAAAACTACCTTGTTGGAGTTGCAAATTCCTCCAAGAACAAGCACTTTCCAAGCTGGATTTGTTCTCTACAGTAGGTCACTTTAATACCAAATTTGATGTAGCCTTGTATATTTGAAAAGAAACACACAAGCAAGGTTGTAATTGGAAAATGAACCTTAGAGTACGTAGCCACAATGAAAAATCATGCACCCAAAATTCCCACTAACAGGCAACATGCAGACAGCTAGTCATAAGAATTTCATTAGAGATTTATGTTAGTTTTTGGAAAAAGAAATTTTTTAGTGTTCAGGTCTCAAGGGATTATGCAATTTTTAAATGAAGTTATGCTCCCTGATCTCTTAAAGAGTCCAGATGGGCTCTTTTAAACTCAAAAAATTTACATAAAGAAATTTATGTTAATTTTACTCAACCCCAGCAACTGGCATTTTCTAGTAAATTTTCTTCTTCTAAATTAATAAAAATTTAAACTTACTAAATAAACAACACTGTTGGAATTTTAACAGTAATATAAAAATAAATCAGTCGAAGCAAAAATTAGTCAATCTCACACATGCACGCAGAAATTTCTGTCCTTTAAATCTGTTGTTCAGTAATAACTTTAAATCCTGTCGTGCATTAATCTGGGAAATGATCTGCCCACTGAGAAAATCACAAGCTACAGGAAAATTGAGCCAACTCCCCCTAGAGAATTACCTGTTTTCTGCCTGTCAAACCTGCTGCCCGTGGCTTGTTCTGGGTTGGCCACGGGGCCGTACATTTAAATGTGGCATTGTACGCCTGCCTGCATGGCTGTATTTCTATCTGTGGCTTGTTTCTGGGTTACTCACAGCCCGCTGTGGCTGTATGCTGCTGCTTGTGCCCTGCTGTGTCTATGCTGTTGTGGCTGCCTTGCGGCTGTACCAATGTTGCACAAAGCGGGGATGAAGCTGATCTGTGGAAGCATCATTTCCCAAAAATCTGGGAAGCTGAAGCTTCTCTTATATATATTTTATATTTCTTTTTGCATTTATATTTAAAAAATATCCAAAATTCCAAAAATATCCAAAATACCAAATTAGTGGTAGATTATGTGGAAACATGTGTATTTGTACATAAATCAACATAGATATGACATCCATTGAATATTAATGATTAATTATTAGAGCATCTAGATCCATCACCCTTCTAGAATCTAGATTCTTTTTCTCTTGTCTAGCCTTTGTTCATTAATTATTCCAGCATCAACCATCTAAATGCATTAATCATTTAGAATCTAGATTCTTTTCCTCATGTCTAGCCTTTGCTTCTACCTTGATGGACTAGGGATATTAGTCAACATTGCCCAATTTTGATCAAACTATCTAATCCAAGTTTTAAAATATGGTAGAAAAAGCTTAACATGCTTGATCGATGATTTTGACTTGATTGAAAAATAATTTTTTGCTAAGGGCATGACAAAGGAGTTCAACAATTAACGCCACCAACACTAGGGTACATATAGGGCTTGGTACTCTTGATTAAATGTCAATCACATACCCTCATACATGATATGATCTAATGAAATGCCCAATCCCATTGATCCTGAATTTTGAATAGGATATGAAATTATATTTTCTCCATGTGAAGTCCGATGAGGCTGGAACCACTCTCAAACACCATGAGTCATTTCATGTTGATGTTAAAAATTTAAGTAAAAAGATGAAAATGAAAGATAAAGAAGAATGTTACTTTTATTTTAAGAACTTAATATTACCACGAGGGATTATCTAGGAAACATCTAAGGAGCATCAAGGGAGCACCTTGGAAGTGTTTGAGAAGCCCCAACCCAACTCTAGTCGAAGAAAAAATTAAAAAAATTTAGAACTATATGGAACCACTCGTCTCCCTTTGGATCTGCTCGGGATCCATGCTCGATCTGCCACAGACCCGGGGTAGATCCACTCTCGGATTGGGCTGACCCGGTTCTGAATTTCCAGGAACCATCTTTGCTGGCCTGATCTGCTGTGTTGGATTTCTGAACCGCCGATCTGACGGCAGATCCCCCACTGATCTGTACGGGATGCAGTTCCCAGTTTGGATCCTTTTTGTGCAACATTGGGCTGTACACTGCTGGCTGATGTTGAAAATTGTAGTTCAGGAGGTACTTAGGAGCTTAGCTGTGTATTTATTCAGTAAATCAGTTTTTTGCTAGGAACTAAATACCAGTTGCTAGGTTTGCAGGACTTTAACACCCAACTGCTGTGCACAGCTGTTTAATCCTCTGCATTGCTGCTGTATGGGCCCCTCTTGCGGCTCATGGTTGTTGGGTTATCTTCCTCTTGCTGCAATTTGCTTGCATTCTCCTCCATTGAGTTGATCTCTAAATCAAAGTCATTCATTTTTGCTGAGATCTCCTTGAGTTACAATATTGTGTCTCAAACTCTTAAGTCATTCATTTTTGCTGAGATCTCCTTGAGTCACAATATTGTGTCTCAAACTCTTTCTTTTTTAGCCTTGCTTTTCTAAGCTTGAGTCTTGTGTCTTTCTCTTTTAACCTTGCTTTTATAAGCTTGAGCTTTTGATTGAGTCCACAATTCTAATCTCCAAAATGGTTGATGGTTGAAACTAAAATTAGTGGTTAAAATTCATTTAATTCACTAATGCAAATAATTTTTATATTTTATTAGGTTAAACTCACTTTATTTTAATTATTCTTTTATTTGAAATAATTTTGTTATGATTAAATCTCTTTGAGAAATTCCAAATGTATGTTTAAACACCTTGACCTGTGTAAAAGTAATTGTCTAATGCTACTATTATCAACAATTCCACAAATGAAATTTTCACTAGCCTTTTTCAACTTTTCTTTTTACTGTTTGTCTCCTTTTTCAGCTCTTCTTTTCTTTTTTCCTCCTCTCTTCATATGCACTCCTTAAGTAAAATCATGCAACCTCCTACCAATACCCTCTTCTTCAGACATGTATGGCTAATAAATAAAATTACGGTAGGCTTCCACCAAATGATGCATTTCAACCACACTTTATCTTCCTAGTACTTCCTCGTTTAATTTTGTCATTTAGTTGGCACTTGGGTCGTTTAATTTTGGGCATTGGAGCAAAGGGTGGATGACCTTGGATGGTCAAATGCACAATCACCATGAAATAGCTTTTGAGAAATAATAGTACACGAGGAGGAGTTGCAGGCCAAAATGAGGTGACATCAACGTGGGTTTGGCCTCCGTTCGTTCGCAATTCATGTGGATCACTCGATTGTTATTCCAAGAACAAAGAGGGAATGTGGCGGTCCAAAAGTAGTGCCCATAACATAAAAAGACAAAAAAAAATTGTAAATAGTAATTCGTAATTGAAAAGTATATATAAAATAATGAATATCTAAAAAATTCATAAATAATAAATAATATGAATTATATATATATTTTTTTTTTTTATTTTATTTTTTTAAAAATATGAATTATATGATTACAAAGCCATCATGGTGCTTTGATTTGTCATCATGGTGGATAGATCATGTGTTACAATAACATTATCCCAAGGCAGTCTATATGTTTTGCTGTGGGAGTATGTCTGGTCAATTATTGGTTGAGAGGTCTATATATATATTATAGTTTTTTAAAATTTTTGATTTCGTTTCGAAATTTTTTATGTCAATTGGATTGGGATGGTCTCTTCTACTGAGGTTTGGATTTCTATACTTGATTTCTAAATTTCAATATGGATAGTCGTTGTCTCATTAATCATTAATTTTTTTCATGGTAAGTTTCTTAATGTTTGTTGTTGTGTTTTTTTTTTTGAATTTATATGTTAATTTTTCACAAAAATTCGTAAGTTTAGAAATTTATGTTTGGATTTCTATACTTGATTTCTATATTTCAATATGGATAGTCATTGTTTCCTTATCAATCATTTTTTTTTCTTTCACACTAAGTTTTTTAGTGTTCGTTGTGATTTTTTTATTTTTATATGCTAAATTTTCACAAAAATTCATAAATTTGGAAATTTATTTGTTTTTTTTATCAATAACAACTTTATTTTTTAAATCTTATTAGCTTCTGATTATTGTGAAAAATCACTATTGAAATGTTTGTTAAAGTCTTCTAGTGTTATAATGTTATTATAACTGTCGTAATTTTAACTTCCTACAGTGCTATGTTTTTTTATAAGAGAATGTCAAATTGCTACTTTAGGTTTAATATATAAGTCTTAGTGGTATTAGATCGGTGTTAATTGTAACTTCTTACTATGTTTTTTTTCCTTACAAGAAAATGTTAAATTACTGCTTTATGTTTAAAGTCTCAGCTATTAGGTTTAATATGTAAGTTTTAGTGGTATTAGATTGGTGTTAATTGTAATTTCCTACTTTGTTATTTTTTTCTTATAAGAAAATGTCAAATTACTACTTTATGTTTAATATGAAAGTCTCAGTATTATTAGATTGATTTTAATGGTAACTTTTTACAATGTTATTTTTTTTTCCCTTATAAGAGAAATTCTCTAATATTTCTACAATGCTATTTTTTTTTTATAAGAAAAGGTCTCTAATATTTCCACAAAGGTGAACTTTGATATATGCCACTATCATCATTAAATAAAGATTTACTTGTGAAATACATATAGAAATAAGAGTTCCAATATTAAACTATAAACTTTGGTATATATTATTATATATATATATAATATAACTTGTCATCATTATATAAAGATTTAATTAATAAATACATACAGAAAGAAGACTTCAAATATTTTAAATTATTATTGTTTATATCATATGTATAATTTTTTATTATTAAATTTGTAAATAATATAATAATTGATAAATTTGGTACTAATCATATGTATAATTTCTATTATTAAATTGTAAATAACCTAATGATTGATAAATTTGGTACTAATAGAAAAATATATTTGAGAGCAATATAAATAATAATATCTTTTCCATGAGCACACCTTTTTATTTGAAGCAGCATTGATCTTCTGTAAAATCTTTTTATTTTGATTAGCAATTCGGTTAAAGGTACTTTGATCAAATGTATATCCTTTGATATTGAAATTTTATTTTTTTCTTTAATAATTGTTTTTAATAATATTTTATTTAGACCCTTGGTAATCTTCTATCCAAATGGACTTAACAGAATGTCTTAAATAAACTTTTAAAAATCCCTATATAAAAATTGGAACTCATAAGTTATAACCCTTTATGGTCCAATGGACTTAACAAAAGATATTAAATAAACTTTTAAAAATCCCTCTGTAACAATCGTAACTCATAACCCTTTTATAACCCTGTATGACCGAATATTGACTAGATTTATAACCCTTTTTATGATATTAACCACTGGACTACGGTAATAGCCATTGTTGAAACTTGTTAATATTTGAAATGTTTGATATTTCGTTGAGATGCTAATTTGATCTATGATACCTCCTTGACTTTTTGTTTATAACTTTTTGTAACCTTCTTTGTTTTTAAAGAAACTTTGAATACACTGAATACCCTTCTCACTTTATAAATGACATTCTCAATAGTTTTACATATACCTTGATAATTGCACAAATCTCATGTATCTTCTGTATTTGTTTTGGTCTCCCTCCTCCACTTAGAAATAGGGGTTTAATAACGATATTTATTGTATTGGAACCTTAACAGGTGTTAATAATCTTGGAATATCAAAACTGATTTCGAGAAAATTTGGCATAAATTTTTGAAAATCTGGGTTATATCTGTTGGGATTTTGAGTGTGTTAGGGGTTTATGATTTTGAGAAAATTTGACATAAAATTTTGAAAATTTGGGTTATACCTGTCAAGCTTTAGGATTTTGAGTGCCTCAGGAGTTCTTGATATTATGAATCTATTTCTTCCAAATTTATTATTATTTAACACTGCAACAGTCGGATTTTGAGTGCCCCTGGAGTTCTTGATAGTGCTGAATCTATTTCTGCCAAACGATTTAAACACTGCAACATTCACATTTTGAGTGCCCCGGGGTTCTTGATGGTGCTGAATCCATTTATGCCAGAAAAAATGATGTAAACACTGCAATAATGGGATTTCTTGAATTTTGTTTTGATTAGATTCCGATGAAAAATTCACAATCTGGGCGAAGTGAAATCATGGACTCGATAAGCAATGCTATTAGATGATCTCACTAACAATATTTTTGCCAATTACTCAGTTGATTACTATTCATTATTATTCATTATTATTCATTATTATGTGTGCTTCACGGATACCGGAGGTCAGTGGCCACTACGTCTACAGAAACTATCTGAGTGGATCCACACAAAGGATCACTTCTTGCTGGTTTATTAGCAAAGCTTAACTCAAGGGCATTGAGAAAAAATGACCCATGATCTCAAATTAGCAAGATGCTTTAATGACGGGAACTTGACCAATTGAACCAACCCTTGAGTTGTCTTGTCTTTTAATTAAAATGTGTTATGTTCACTAGTTTTTTTAAACAATAATCAAGAATTTAGTTAGGATGGGTTATGTCACTATTTTTTTTTTAATAATCAAGAGTTTCCATTATTTTAAAAGCATAGAGTGTATTAAAAGTACTGAGTGTGATTACAGCATAATTGTATATAGCATAGTAAGAACACATGAACATGGTCAAAATACATAACATTCAGAGACATTTTGCATTACCCATTTGGAGGCTGATCCTCCTTGCTGTTCTGGCTATATCCGGCAACATGCTTGCCTCATTCAGCCTCTGAATCATTTCTTCCAACTGAGATCTGATGTAACCCAATTCAACTTCCAATCTCTGAATCATTTCTTCCAATTGAGGTCTGGTGTAACCCAATTCATCTTCCAGTTGAGATTTGATGTAACCCAATTCATCTTCCAATTGAGATCTCATGTAACCCAATTCATCTTCCAATCTCTGAAATCTGAGCTGAGTGGTTAGGATGTTGTCCATGAGCATTGACATATCCTGGTGAACTGATATAGAAGTCTAGCCTCCAAATTTTGCCCGTGCCCTCTCTGTGACAGTTTTGGTGAAATCCAACGCAAGGAAAATTCCAGTCCTGGAGGGATGTCAAAAGGGGACCCATATTACAATTTACAACAGCTGATACAACACAACCCCCTGGGTTGAAGAGGAGTCCCTTCTCAGGGTTCTAATACTTCACAGAGCCAGAGCGCCCTGACCTAATACTGTGAACAGGGCCAGGATCAATCCCACTCCATTAGCTATTGCTGACTGTGCGTAATATTATTACTTTATATATCTATTATATATATATATATATATATATATATATATTCACATCAGATCCTTAATGTGTCAAAACTGGGCTGGAAAAGTCATGAAAATCCCTGCACCTTCCATAACCAAATTCTTTTTCCAGAACTTGGGTCCTATCCAAGGCATTAATGAATTCAATAATGAAAAAACTTAGTAGTGTGACTCCCCAGAGTCTCACTCAGAAGAAAGCCCCAGGATTCTGAAAGCCACTGCTGCAAATCCCTAAGGGATTTGTTATTGAATTTACAAATCAAGCTCCTTTCCTGGAAATAATCTACATCCTCTTGAACAAAAGCTAGATCCAGATTCCGAAGATACAACAGGGTTTGAGTGAGCTTGTTAACATAAATGAGGGCTTATCAGATGGCTTTGCAGCCATCAATCCATGAAAGGATGGGGCTGGGAGGGAGTGACCTGCAGAGGTCGATGCCACTATCTGATCACAACAGGAGAACTGAGTCCAACAAGCTGAACCAGCTGTGAGCATGATGGCGAGATTGCCTCAACAGGCCAAAATTCATTTACAAAATGATTTGCAATCGATGTAATGCTAGCAAGCAGAGCTGTGATCTGGGCTAAAAGAGAAACCCAAAAAACTACTGAGTTGCAGACAGAGTTGCAAGCATAAGGGGAAGGGAAGATCTGTAGATTGTCAAACTAGAGAGGGCTAGGATTTCCCAAATCCTATAAGTAGGGAGACTCTGGTAGCTAGTGAAAACTCTAGCTGTGCAGTGACACCACAGCTCCATCTAGTGAGCCCCATAAATTACATTTGGATTCTATATATATGTATATATGCACACTGTACATATATGCACATGAGATATGAAGAAAACATTCCACGCTTGTGAAGTTCCTCTTTAGAATCATCTCACAGTAAAAATGAATCAACGAACATGAAGAACATCCTTTGTGAAGTTGGCCAACGATGATTAAAATTAGCCTATAATGATGAAAAACACCTTATTAGCCTATAATGATAAAAAACACCTTTTGACTTCTTCCATCGTCGAGGCAAATTGTAGATTTGCATGATTTTTTGTGCTTAGGTTTTTTCTTTTTTCCCAACCAGTGGTATGCACTATTTATCCCAGCTGTATCGTTGCTTTGCCATGCCCTTAGACGATATATGGCTGAATCTGGGCCATATCGATATTGTATATGGGACTATACAAGGATATATCTATCTACTGAAGGCAAATTTCTGTGTTCCTATTTTTCATATTTTGTCTTTCAAAATACAGGATAATCTTGGCCTGATTCAACCAAGTATACTAAGTCTAGAGTTCATCGGTTCTCTGTGCGATTCAGCAGGAGATGAATCTTGACCGATAGTTGGCCGTTTTCACCTTATCGTCTATGGGCTAAGCACCTAAATAAGGCTATACACCTAGCAGAAGTCTAATTTGATGGTGTTGTGCATCACTTAATTTGTGCCTCTGCAGAGATGTTTGTTGAAGACAATATGCGATAAAAATGACCAAACCAATGGAATTTTTCCTATTTTTGAAAGTTGCCCACAAGTAACTGTTGAGTAAACTGCATCAATTAACTAAATTATATTACAAGGGTTTACAGCGACCAGATGATATATTGTACCCAAATGTATCAGCCTCTGGAAAGTGGTGTTGGTCTCTCCTTGAAATGTTCTAACTTTTCTGGGAGGCACAGGTAGGAAAATTCCTAAAAAGTGCTTTGGACTTTAATGTAAATAGAAGGCATTGCGTTTTAGATGGTCAATAGTTTATCAATTACAACAAATAACTCAGCGTTGTTCATTATTTCATGGATGTGTACTGTTCATTTTCTCTACTGTTCTGGCTTGTGAATCTCATGGTCCATGAGTCGCGTTTTCTTAATGTATTTTTGTCGTGAGATGCCACGAGATTCTTTTTCTGTCATGGCTACATGATTTGGAATGCGTTGATAGTAATTAATGTTGCTTATCCTTTGCTATTTTAAATATAGTCATGGTCGACTTTTGCTCGATATGTTCATGTCCGCAAATGCACATTAGATAAACACATTGAGGCTCGTGCGAGATTTGATTTGCATCTCTCGCTGACATGTAGCATTATGGTTGAGATTAAATGTTTTTGTAAGGACAAAGCCATGGATTATTTTTCTTACAGCCAGGGATTCACAAGACCTCTGTGTAAGACGCGCAGCGTGTCTAGAGCCGTTGGTAATGTGATCGGTAGTGCTGACAACTCCAATCATGGTACAACTGTCTCGAAGTTCAGCTTCAGAGAGTTTCCTGTAGCACATCCTCCGAGGCATGTTACATGTCTCATTCATAGAGAACTGCTTTACCTCTGGAAGATGTTGGGCCCACTGTCTGCTGCCAACATCTCCTGTAACCTAATTGCATACAAGGATAAAAACAGTACATTTAAATAATTTGTAGATGCCATTTGTGTGACGATAGTACCACTTATGTGCGATGCCTAGTTATTAGGCAACTTTGTTGCAAACTTATAAATCAAAGAAACTGTCTCAGTGGGTGGCTTTTGTGCAGGTTTATATGACATTCGAGGAACCTGACTCTGGAGTAACAATCATGAAGCTAAAACAAACAGATGTACCTGAAGAGGATCGGTATGTTCTGTACATACTTTTGAGCCGTTGGATAGATTTGATAACATTACACATGACTAGGGAAAAATAAATGCTGAATCCTGCCCGGAATCACAATTTATCCTGCCGAGAATTCTCACATCCATGGGGAACCAGGTCTTATACCTTGTCTGGGTCATCACAAGATGCTCCACTTCCAGGACCTAAAAACCTGCTCATCTAGATGCCGTCCGAAGAATGTTGTAAATAGGCACAGAATACTTTTGGCCATTTAGAATGAAAGCATTGGAAGGATATTCTTTTCCGAATGTTGTCCAATGCTGTTGATTTCTATACATTTTAGTTTTTAACTAGTTTTCCCTCTGTATCATGACAGGTATGGCAATGCCACTGTTGTCGAGAACACCGAGAGAGGTTGGAAAGAACTTATTTTCCATAAGATCCGAGCAGTATTTGGTTATGGAATGTAATGGCTCTCATGTTTCTTTCCCTCTCTATACAAGCCATCTTCGTTGGTGTAGTCTAGTCTGCCATACAAGTTTGGCAGATAGCATTCTTTTGTTGAAGGCATTGGCGGGTCTGTATATGTCAACAGTGTGTTGCAGTGCTCGTGCATCTATTTTTGAAATACCAAAATATTGAAGTTATAGTATGTATCAGCTGCCCTATAATGGGACAATTGTTTTAGGTCCCGATCAATTTCAATAGAAGGAATGTTGGTACTTATAATGATTGATGGCCTACTTCTTATGCTTCTGGTGGTTAGATTTGTTAAATCAAATTGTCCTTTAATGTAGCTTCTATTTAGAATATAGGTGTGGTTTACTGGACTCTGAAAACATTTTATTTAGTGGGAAGCTGTATCATGTGAATATGTAGAACATTGCACTTAACTGCTAGGAGCAATTTCCATATGGTATTCACATTAATTTCCATAGTATTCACATTATGTATCCAGGAGCAGTTTGGGATCCGAAGATAATCATCCCGACTGGTTATTTATTAACTGGATTTGTGTAGAGTCACATTTCAGTTACCGATGCTCGTTTGAAGCTTGTGAAATGACAAAATACAAACATTTGGCATCTCAAGTGTGTCGTACAAATTTATTTATGTTATTTATTTATTCAACTCTAGGTCACTGTTGTCCTAATATTCTATCGTTAAATAAGTCGAAACAAAATTTATATAAAATAAATTCTATATTAAAACATAAAATTAAATTTCTGGACATTGTATCAATAATATTTGGCATTCTAAGGGTGTCACTTGAATTTTTTCCATTTCAAGTCACTGTTGTTATAGTATTCTATCGGGAAACAAACATTGCATGGCAGTGTTTGCTGTTCTGGAAATTATGTTTCCAGAAAAATGCAAATTAATATATGAGGTGGAAAACTGCATTTTTCTTTCAATTTTACTAGTCAAACAAATGTATAGCTATAATGTATAAAGGCATTTTATTGTTCGTAGGCTAATGCTAATGATTTTCATTAATAAAAAAATGTTTACATATGATGCAACAGACCAAAATGGCATCATCAAAGACTTTGCCTCCTAACGCACACCTCAATACCATCCGAATCATCTTGGTATTACACATCTGGAAACTGAAACCCCAATCACAATAACTAATCAAAGATAGTTTTTACAATTTGACAATAAAGCCCATCAATGAGGCATTTCTAGACAAGATAGTAGAATTAAAATTTCTAAGACAGTAGAATTAAAATTTCTAAACAACACGTGATGCTAAAGACAAACGATGAAGCATAGAGACAACACACCATCCGCAAAATGAATCTTCATCGTACACATTCTCAAAACACACCATGACCAACTGAAATCGTGTGCCACCCTTGCAGAACGAAACATAACTAGGCAAAGACCTGGAGAGAGCTTGCACCTTACTTGTAAACCATTGATAACTATCATTTGAGGGATAACAAAATATAAAGAACCAACCAGGGACCATAGATAATCCAAAACACCACATAAACAATCCTTGTAAGAGACATGAATAAGGAGTAATCTGAGTTGACGACGGCCCACAAGTAGCCAAAACATATAAAGTTCCACCAACCATGAACACCGTGGAAGACTATCAGATTCAACCATGAAGAAAACTACATATAAAGTTCCACCAACCATGAACACCGTGGAAGACCATCAGATTCAACCATGAAGAAAACTTCAAAAGTGACTGAAAAAGCTAGAGACGGAAATCCATATAACCCAAAATTTTCAAACTGCAAATATGAGCTCCTAGTTTGAAGAAAGCACAGGGAAATCAACAATGTTATGTTATGAACGACTAGGATGATCAACCAAAGGATCAGTAAGACCTTCAGATTTAGAGTTAGAAATAATGTAGCTTTCCACACAGTGTAGGATGATCAACCAAAGGATCAGTAAGACCTTCAGATTTAGAATTAGAAATAATGTAGCTTTCCACACAGTGTGAACGCGCATCAATATCATCCAAATAAAAATAGATATTTCAAGTCATGCACTTGATATTCTCTTGGCAAAGAGTGAATGCAAGAAATGCAATGGTCTTTTTCTTAAATTTCTAGGATCTGAAAGACATTGAAAGCCATTACCTCCTACTTTTGAGTCAGAGAAATAGGGACGTTGACAAATTCCTTCTCTTCCAGCTGTTGAATTTCCTGGCGAACTTGAGGGACACAATCAAAATATGATGCAATGGACTCGCAATTCCTTCTCTTCCACCTGTTGGATTTCCTCGCGAACTTGAGGGACAATCAAAATATGATGCAATGGACTCGCAAGTAAACAGAGGATGATAGACTCCAAAAGAGTTTGCTCCACCTCTATGACTAGCCATGTGTTGTCGTGGAGGCATAATGATTGGAATGAGAGGATAAAGACCACAAATTGAAATAGAGCTAGAAATAATGTAGCTTTCCACACGGTGTAAACGTGCATTAATATCATCCCCACAAAAATAGATATTTCTAATCATGCGCTTGATATTCTCTTGGCAAAGAGTGAATGCAAGAAATACAATCTCCTTAAATTTCTAGGATATGAAAAGACATTGAAAGTGACTGTTTCCCACTTTTTGAGTCAGAGAAATAGGGACGTAGGATATGAAAAGACCTTGAAAGTGACTGTCTCCCACTTTTTGAGTCAGAGAAATAGGGACGTAGGAAAATTCCTTCTCTTCTAGTTGTTGAATTTCTTGGCGAACTTCAGGAGGGACACAATCAAAATATGATGCAATGGACTCCTAAGCAAACAGATGACGACAAACTCCAAAAGAGCTTGCTCCTTCTCTACAACTAGCCATGTGTTGTCGTGGAGGCATAGCGATTGGAAGGATAGGACAGACCACAAATTGATGAAACCCAACACCCATTGAACAATGTAGATGCTTAACAATTGAGTTCTGAGGACTTGTGAGGAACAAAAGACAATCATCACCCTATCGCCAACAATTTGAAATACATGGGAGCAGGGATTAGACAAAAAAAAACCCCACTAGGCACCACAAAGATAGATTCCCAGCAAACACAAACCACTAGGTCTGAGACAATAATCTTGTGAAGCCCCTCCAAAAATCCCAAAAACAAAGACCACTGGGATTGAGATAAAACAACACTAATACGACACAAAGATAGAAATTTCAGATAAATTGAAGAAACCCCATTTCCTCCATGAAACTAAGCAAAAGGGATAAGAAACCCCATTTCCTCCATAAAACTAAGCAAAAGGGATTAAAACCAAGAAAGGAACAAAGAGCCCAAGTTCGATATAAACTCCACTGAAACAAAGGATAGCAGCCCATATTACAACCAAGTTAAGAAATTCCTAGAATACCAACCTACATTAACCAAAATAGAGTAGGATTAAGAAATACTTGCGAATTTGGGGTCTTAGAGGACTGAATTTGGAAGGACAACAAACAATTCAAAAGACCACTTGATGAGGAGTGTAGAAAAATATCAAAGAATATGTGCTCAACATTAACATGAGTATACTTGTAATCACAAACCAAAAATGAATGCCTCCACCCAAACTATACATAATCCCTACTACCAATAATATACTTGTAATCACAAACCAAAAATGAATGCCTCCCCCCAAACTATACATAATCCCTACTACCAATAATAGGTTTAAAATCATTAACCAGGACTGAACGCCTCCACCCAAACTATACATAATCCCTACTACCAATAATATACTTGTAATCACAAACCAAAAATGAATGCCCCCAAACTATACATAATCCCTACTACCAATAATAGGTTTAAAATCATTAACCAGGACTGAACGCCTCCGCCTTGACTCCAAACAATATTTCAATATGGTGCAAGAGCAATGAAACAACATAAAATTTTTTAGCCAAAAGATGCCATAAAAACTTAACCAAAGATCACAACAATTGATGGGGGTGAAGGTATACCCTCATCACCACTAGACCGCACGACACGCTGTGGACACCCTCTACCATCTACCATGCATTTATAGCGAGTTGATGTCATTGAGTATTGATATAAAACTAGTGCCACATCATAACCAAATCAAGCGAAGTGTAATGCTGCATGTTTTCCAAACAATGACATCAAAACATTGATCGCAACCCCATCAGAGAATGTATAAAGACACTTTAATAAGTCATATAAGTGATGTTATTTATTTCTTATTATTATTATTTCAATTTCAATGTGACTAGTATCTAGCTGAGCTTCATCAAAATACTTGATGGACATGGTTTATTTAAATGTGTTTAAATGTTGAGAGATACAATATTGATTAAAAGTATGTGGTAACAATTAATTGTTTGTTGTTTAAGATTATATTGGTGCATCGTTGAATTTAACCATTTTATTATTTTCTTGTCTATATTTAACAATGTTGACAATGTTCTTAGGGGAATTTGAAATAAAGCTTTGTTGCTGGTCTAAAATCATATCATTCATTGAATAATATGACAAGGCATAATGTTATATAATAAATAATTATTTGAAATATTGTAGCATTAGGTTTCAAATTAAAATGAAGATATAATTAGTTGGATGTAGGTGTATTTGAGTGTTGGGATTTTTACTGTTAAGTGCTGATAAATACTCATCTTCCATGCTTCCAATGTTTAATTAAAATTGGATCATACCTCTAGAGGTATAGTAACATCCCCCAAATAAAGAGATTAATGTGTGATGCACCTAATTAATTATTTATAACAAATCAATTTGAATGATGAAACCATGTTAAGTGCTAATAAATACTCATCTTCCATACTTCCATTGTTTAATTAAAATTGGATCATACCTCTAAGAAACACAACAACATCCCTCGATAAAAAATATCAATGTGTGATGCACCTAATTAATTATTTATAACAAATCAATTTGAATGATCAAACCATAAAAACAGATTGAACATAAATCTTCTACAAGTGGAGTCATTCATCACAAATAAATCAAGCTTTGCATACATGACATATTGACAATTCCAAAGTGCATTGTCTTAGTTATTCAAATGTTTTATTGGAAAAGATATATAACCAAAATTCTAAAAGTAGTTGAAATATTTAGTTGGTAGATGTATATAATAATTTTTTTAAAACAAAACACTGCAATTGGACGGAATAAAATCTTCAGATGAACCATATAGTTATAGTTTTGACTTTGGAAACTAAATTTATTACACATGGATATTGTGGATATGGATTCTTATGGAAATGATCAAAACCAAATGTTGGCAATGAAAATGTTTATATTGACCCAATCATATAATGTGAATAGTTTTGATTCAAGAATATTAGAAATTGCATTGGCAACTTCTGATAATTAATTTAATATACAATGGCACTTTGAAGTTAAAATGCAAGCAATAACTTAGGTAAAAATAGAAATTTTGAAATGCACCATAATAATAATGAGTTGAAGTAGCTGCAGTTTTGAAAATGAGTTTTAGTAGTCCTTGTT
This sequence comes from Pinus taeda, assembly GCA_000404065.3. Lineage (NCBI taxonomy): Eukaryota > Viridiplantae > Streptophyta > Pinopsida > Pinales > Pinaceae > Pinus > Pinus taeda. The sequence goes on along the minus strand of APFE031048490.1, from coordinate 4,419 downwards.
GAGTTGAGAGACTCTTTCTATAGCCTAGTATGAGGGTGATGTGTAATCTCTTCGGTGCTCAATGTAGAGTTGACATGTGTCACTTTTAAAAGAAAAATAAAACATTTTTTAAATTAAAAAATACTGTCCATTATAATTGAATTAAAAATTAAATATACATATTTGATTGGTTTTACTTGAAAATATTATAAAACATAGTTTCACTCTAACTCTACTTGTTTTTATTGATTGTTGATATTACAACCTAGAGATATCCCCGGAATATTTCACTCTCACTATTAGTTATAAATAAAATATTTCCATTTCCATATGAAATAACATAATTTATATCAACCTTTAAAATTCCTTTAAATAGTTAAAATAAAAAACAAATAAAAATGATATTATTTATTTTCATATTTTAATTGGATCTGTAAATAAACCATTTTAATATCCATGTTAACTAATTTATTTTAATATCAATGTTAGAAAAAAAAAACAAAAAACATTTATGTCTATTTGTTAACTGCCATAAAATATTTCAATGTGCAAAGAGAAGTAATCGAAAGTATTATTGAAATGTATTTAAAGATATATTAATAGAAAAAAACTTTAATATGGATAATGAATTACTGTTCATGTTAACTAATTAAATTATTTCAATGTAAACAATTCACATACTATATATGGTTTATAATAATAATAATAACAACCAGAACAACAAAAAATCTTTATATTATATAAAGCAATTGAAAAATTAGATTCTTATTGTTATAGTATTTCAAGTATCATTATTTTACATTTTTGACCTTTTTATTAAAGGTTAATTTTGAATGGAACAAAACTTTGTTTTTTTTTTTTTGTAAATTAGACTAATTCTATTAAAAAGAGAAGAGTATAGTACAATCAAGCTTGCATGCAAGCGAAGCAGAAAAGCAAGGGGGCCCAAGGAAATAGGCACCACCTTGCTCCTTGGCTAAGAACCAGGAGAGGGCTGAAGAGAACATGGAATAACAAAGAACCGGAATTGAGCAGAGAGAACTAACCTGAGGGGATTGTTACAGTCACACGACTTTTTTTTCCTTTTTTCTTGCTTACTTTGACCCATTCAGTGGAATTTGGCTGAGCCGAAACAAGTTGAAGACTGTTCTGCCCTGGCGGCGGAAAATCCTTCTCAGAATCTGAGGAAGAAGTGAAATGAGAACGTTTCTGAGAAATCTGAGAGACTGAGGGGTTTGTTGGATCATCCAAGGGAGCATCCAGCGGAATCTCAGCGTTCAGTCCATCTACAACTATTTCCTCCTCATCTGAGCTGGTGGAGTCTGAATCTTCCATAGGCGGAGGAGGCGCACAGGGGTTCCAACTTTTGGACTTGGGCTTGCGCGTAGGAGTCTTCTTTTTGTCGAGGTACTAGGGGCAGGAACTTTGGAGATGTCCTGTTTGATGACAATGGCGGCAACAGAAAGTTGTGTTCTCGTAATCCAAGGTTTGAGTCCAATGGAAATCTCCATACTTGAGATTAATCTGATCTGGCAGTCCTCTGCTTATCTCTACTTCTGCACAGAATCTACCATATGTGTAGAGCCCATTTTCCTTTCGCGAAGAATCTACAGACAGGTAGCTTCCTAAAGTGTCTGCAATTGCTATGAAGACCGAAACGTGCCATAGATGCACCGGAAGGTTCGGGAGCCTGACCCAAATGGGAGTCTTAGTGATAACAACTGTAGAAGGGTCGAAGTCTGGAAACCAAGGAGTAAGAAAAAGCCCTGCCGAGCCCCAAAACCAAGGGCCTCCCGTTAAGGCCTTCTGATAATCTTCATCTCGGTCAAAAACCACAATGAAGAATCCTTTTGAACATAAGTGTATCTCACTTTTTTTAGTCCGATTGGTATGAATCCATTGGTATAGATCTGATGTGCGAGGCCATAGCCCATTGAATCTACATACAAGTGCGGCTTCTGCATAAAGTTGATATCGTTCATCAATCCCAGTATGGGAGAGATTGATGGAAGGAATGTCCTCTGATTTGTCTACCAGAAAGGGCTTTGGAGCCTCAGATGGATGGCCTGCTGATGAAGAAGGCTGTGAATGGGCAGCATCTTTGCGGACATCATCTTTATAGGAGAAAGAAGGGGCAGAGGAGGTCTGCCTAAAGGAACCACCTCTCAAACGAAATGTAGCCACAATAGAGGCATCCCTCTGAATGCTGTAATAGGAAAGAGGAAGGGTATTCATGAGTTGCTTACTCTTGTATAGCAGTCTGAGGTAATAGGAAGGGATTCCTAGCCGACTTTCAAGATTTTGCGCGAGGTCCTGCACAAGATCCGTTGTGCGTGTCCATTGCATTGTCGTCTTGCCCGAGAGGTTGACTTGGATTTGAAAAGCAAGTGATTCTTCAAGCAGATCTGGTTCAGATCTGGCCCCTGCTGCCTGGTTCAAACAGATCCTGGATTCCTTAGAACCATGGCGAGGAAAGGGAGAAACTTCTTCTCTGCATTTGGCTTGATCGCCCCGGGCGGTGCAAGCATTGAGAATGCAGGGAAAAGTGAATTTATTGGGCTGCATTCTTTGCCGCTGCATTTGGCGGTGGAGTTCAAGGCCTTTCTTGGCGAACCCATTCTTAACATACCCTCTGAACATAGCGTTCCAAACGAGTATATTCCTGTCAGAGATTTTGTCAAACGTATTGCGTGCTTCCTTGAGACGCTCACATCTACAATACATGCTAATGAGTTTGGCTGCTGTAAATGCTTTCTGCTGCATGCCATTGATGAGCATGTGAGCATGTGAGCATGAGAGACAGTTCTCCTGGAGATGGGTATGGGTAGAATGAATGCAGTGCTGCAATCTGGTCAGGAAAACCCTTGTTTCCACGCGAGTTTGAGAACTTTCCATTTTCTCCAAAATCCTCTTCAAGGCATTGTAGGCCGAATCCTCTGACAGTTTGCACTCCTCCAAGAATTCTTCCACCTCGATTTCTCCATTGGAAGAGCCCAATGATTCCGATCTTGCCGAATCGTGCCTTCCTCTCTGCTCTTCATTAACGCACGAAGGATGATAGACAACTTGGGCTTTGCAGTGAATGATCTCAACGATGGCATCCTCGATACCCTCGAGATGCTTGACGACCTTCTCGATGGAGGCGGCGCCTGCAGAGCTCTGCATGCCAAGCACCTTGAAGAGGGCTTTTCGGATCTCCAGCTGCGGTGATGGATCTGCATGGGATTCGAATGGGTACCTCGGCATCGAGGAATAATGGGGAGGAGGAACGAGAACCACAAGGGATTCCTGTTCCCCTCCATTCTCCCTGTGTTTCAGCTTTCCCCGGCATGACAACGCAAAGAAAACGCTGCTTCCCATTCTCGCTCGCTCCGGCTCTGATCTGGTCGAATGGAACAAAACTTTGTTGGAATTGCATGTTGAAGCTATTTTAGTCCATGTATTCAAGGGATTTTTAAAGGGTTGAATCTATTTATGCATTAAAAAATGTAAATTAAAAAAAACATAAAATTAATATATATATATAGAGAGAGAGAGAGAGTCATTTTAACCATCATCTATCAAGTTCCTATAGGGATGTAATATTTGAAAGTTTGTATTTCAAGAGATTTGATTCCTCTTACTCTTGTTAGATTTGTGATTGTTAGATCCGTGGTTAAGATATATATCTATATTGATAATAAAATTGCTTTAAGCAAGCTGGAAAATCAGCCTAAATTGTAACATTAAAGTTCCAAATTAAAAAAATAGTAACGAGTCATATTAATAAGATTTGATTGCTCTCAACTAGGTCCGTGGTTGTTAAATCCGTGATTAAAATAGATCTATATTGATAATAAAATTGCTTTAAATAAGCTAAAAAATCAAAATTTTCCACAACTTAAAATAATAACGAATTTCAGTAAAACTTATTAACTATGTCGAATGATAGCATGGGAGGGAGCGTGTTGATAGTATAAAATTCTTATAATATAAGCATTTGTGACCAATTGTGTTTGTGCATGCATGGAACCAACTGTGCTTGTGCATGCATGGAAATCGTTTATCGCTAAAAATACAACGAAAATTCATGTCTTAGGGAATCCAATGCCTAACTTCACCAAATGTATCTATTTCTAACAACTTCAACCTAAACTAATAACTGAACTTCTACATGTATAAATAATCGATCTTGCTTTTATAATCCAGGTCTATTTTGTTCTCTAAATCAATCAACATTGGTACATGTTTTGTGGAGTTTGAAGTTGAAGTCGAAATGATACAATATAAAAATAACAAAAAGGTTTGCTCACTGTTTAATATTATGCAATATCTAGGAAGAAAAGGTAAGGTGATTTAGGAATGAGATATTATCCGTTAGAGTGTTGTAATAGGGGGACATGCTTTTCTTTTGATGGTGAAATTTTACAATTTTGAATCATTGTGGATTTTATACTTCAG
>APFE031048485.1:9919-25327 GCA_000404065.3 Pinus taeda | reverse complement strand
AGTTTTTAAAACTAACCATGAATTTATTTTTTACCTAATTTAACTTGTTTCTATCAAGTAAATTATAAATTAATAAAAAATATTAATTATTAAATTAATTTTTAAATTTTTAAACTAACCATGATTTTATTTTATATATATTTTTTACGTTATTTAACTTATTTCCTTAAAATAAATTATAAATTATTAATAATAATATTAAAATATGAACAATATTAAATTAATTTGACCTGGGTCCTTTAGTCAGATTTAGCGGGTAAATTAGCCGTTTGAATCTCTGCTCAGACTATTTAACATGCTACCTGGATATGTTTCTTCAACTTGTCCTGACGATGAACCACACTGGTTGGTTCGAAACGCGTCGACAAAGATCTTTTTTATGTGATTTACTCTGAAGCTCTTCTTATAACTATGTTTGGTTTTCTTAATTGAATTTGTAATAGGAAAAGTATTCATTCATATTATACATATGAAGAAAATTAGCATATACTCTTTAGTACCATTTTTTTTTCTATATAAATAATATAGATTTTTTTTAGGTGAAATACTTGTATATATTTTTTCTTCAATCACACTTATACTTGCATGTGCAATTTCTTTCATTATGGTGTGCTTATTTTATATGTAGTCTTTGATACTAGGGAAAATCTAGGTATTAAATGAATAGATATATCTATATCTCTTCTGATGGTGTACTTAGTATTTCCCCAAACACATCCTCAAACTCCCGCAACATTGGTAAGGCCTTAATGATTGGAACTTTAGTCTTGGTTGGCTCTTCCATGTGAGTTACATACAATTGGCATCCATTCTTGAATCATCTTTTCAACTATAAGGATGAATTCTTCCTTATAGAAATGGGAATTCCTTTCAATGTATTTTGTTTTCCTCCTTCATCAATTCAAGTAAAAGTCCTTTTATGACAATCTAGGATGACATGATGTGCATCCAACAAATCCATTCAAATAAGGATGCCATATGATCCAAGTGATATGGTGTTCAAATCTACATTAGTGGTAATCTCCCTTTTGGTTCTAGTAGCTAATTAAAGGTCAACCAAAATTTCTTATGCTTAATTCTCTTCAAATGAAATGTTTCAACTAAATTGGGGACAATGTAATTATGACTTGCTCTCGAATCAATTAAAATGGCAATAGGATAATGTGTAATCTTACTTTGTATTTCAATTATGATTGATTCATGATCTATCATGATCTAACTATTGATCATCCAAGGCTCCATATATTTTTGGAATGTTCCTACCCATATCTTCCACTATGGTTGCCTCATGGTAAGTTGTGTGTAGTCATTATATATCCCTTATGAGCACAATCTATGTACATATGATCTCAATTACAACCCCAACATCTAATTGGTCGTCTTGCCCTCTTTCCTAGATATTTCATCATTTTGGATCCACTCTGAACTTATTGACCTTGTTGATATGTATTAAAATTGTTCTTGAAGAAAGGAGGTTTGAATCCTCTTCATTTAATCTAATTTTTCCTTATTATATTTTCAAGGCTATTGGAAATATACTCTGTCTTTGTTTTTTCTCATATAATTATTTGGCCTACCTAATGATCTCTTCTAAAGTTGATGGCATTTCACCTAGGAAAGTTTGTATATATCAACCAAATATAACGACAATCAACTACAAGGATTAGTCAAATTTGCAATGTAAGCTAGTTGACTACTAGTTGAGTTAACTCACCAAGTGTACTTAATAGTTACAACTACTTGCCAATTGTTTCCAAGTATAAATACACAAGATCATGAATGTAAATGTATACTTATATTGGTTTGGTATTTTCTTTTGTTCTTGTATCTAGAGGAATCGACAGTTGGACCAATCTCATACTCACGTGACACAGGGTAAATTTCATCCGCTACCACTATAAACTCTAGTTGTGTATGTATGCCCATTCCAAACATGAAGGTGAATCATGATGATTTGAACATTAGACCTCTTCACACATAATATTTCATTTACATGGTCATTATTAATTGAGATACCCCCTCGGGGCTTTGTATTGGTTTAACATTGATCATAATATAAGATACTTATTGTCGGTCTCATTGTTACTTGTCTCTTTCTTCTCTCCCTCTGTGTGTATGTGTGTATCACTATATAATGCTTTGTGTATATTATATTATATGAACATCTAATTTTAACTCTCTGTACTCACAAAAAAATCATCAATGATACCTAAATTATCAACCACACCAGTCTGAAGTAGTATCACAATAGATGGCACCTATTACAATGTAGTCAATAATTGTGTCCATTTTCTTGATGCATTTAACGTTAAATATCCCTAAGCCAACCTATCACTCTAAGAAAAGATGATTTGTAATCATTGAAGTCCCATTTATGAAGGGGATGAAGATCCAAAAGTAGATTGGTTTCTTGGTGAAAAAATGGGATGCCTTGGACATTAATAATGAAACTAAGTATATGCAACAATTCACTAAAAATTTAAGAAGCAAAGTGCCCACTTGGGTTATGAATTTTACCAAAATCTAAATAAGAACTAAGGCTGAGATAAAGAGCAACTTCTTATATTTATTCAAAATAGGATATCAAGCATTTAACAACACAAAAATAAAAAGAGTTCAAATATTGTTCGAGCAATTTTGTTAGATAATATGATTAAAATATTTAAAGATCTAAAAAGCTAGATTCCTTATACCATATATCCTCAATTGTTGGCCCAATTCTGTGGTGTAATTGAGAACTTATGATGTTGGGGTTCTAGTTTGATGTTATGAGTTAAAACTCGATGATGTGAAGTAATGTTTATTTTGATTAATAATATTATAGAGCTAAAGGAAGGGGGATAGCCAACATATTATAATTCCTTGAGAGGAAAATTTTTCTTTGACTTAATTTTCCCTTTTGACGAGATGGTTAATCTTCTCAAGAAGCTTCTAGAAAGAGGTTGGGAAGATGAAGTATCAAGATGGGATTATAAAAATAAGAGGGGGGATCAATAAAGAGGTTCTTCTTCCTTTATCTTTTCATCCTATTCCATTTTCTCTCTCATACATTATTTTCCCTCTCACCTGAAAATTTGAATTGGAAAGAGAGTTTGTGGTAGAACCTAGAGAGGTTCATGCCTTATGACTAGTTAAGAGTTGTGTATGATAGTATGTGTGACAGGAAGTGAATGCGTTGAAGCACTTTTATCTTTGGACTAGATGGCTCTAAGGACTGGAAATGGCCATGTTTTTGTGTAGCACCTAGATCATTGAAGAGGGGAGGATCGAGGGACTACAGAGATAAGAGAAGGACTCCCTTATGTTGTGTAGACCTACATGATATTTTTGTGAATGTTTATGAGCATGGTGAAATATGGAAAGACTAAACACTAAGTTTTACTTTTGTGTGAAGGAGAGTGCCTTTCACTTTTATCTTAAATTATGCCTGAAAATTGTGTGTTAAATCCCTTAGTTTAGTTTTCTCTCAAAGCATCAAGAATCTGACATGGGGCTGGTTGGCTACAAGAAATGCTATAGCGTAATCTTTCCCATGGTTAGGTGGAGAGCAGTTCACCTTTCTTCAAGTCTAGATTCACTTTTTCTAAATTAAATAAGTGTTTATCTGGTTGGTAAGTGAAATTGATCATTGTCGAAATATAAGTATGAAATTGCTATAGTTGAAATTATTTATTCTTAACACTTTTTCTTTCTTTTTTTAACGAGATCTGGTTATGAAAACTAAACATGTGGAGGATATGAATTTTGTTTCTAGTAACATGTTAATTGTCTTCTTAATGTTTTAGTAAATCAATTGAATTAATTTGGGTAATCTTTTCTTCCCATAAGAGATTGTATAAATAATTTTTAAATTCATGGGTCAATTGTGCACATGCATGCCTTCCCTATTAATTACATGTTGTTTTTTCTTTAATTTTATCTACAGGATATAAGTCCCAAATATTTCCTTTGATTTAAAGAGATATAAGGTGTGAAAAATAATTTGAGGAAGAGTTTTAGGGTCACTCTTGGAGTTTAAATGTGGAAGCCAAAATGTGATTTATGGGGTAAACATGTCATCTTGGAATTTTCACTATCAATCATTTTTTTGGGAGGTTTCAAAGGTTGAAACTTGGATCATAATGAGGGAAAATCTCATTGAATATCTAGTTCATTTTTGAATCCTAGTTCAGTATGTTTTCAGATATATGATCTGAGGAAGTTGGGTTTCCCGAATGGTTCTTCAAATAATTTATCTTGGAATTTTCATTATAATTTTTCTTCTTAGAGGTTTCAGAGGCTGAAACCTAGACCATAATGAGGGAAATCTCGCTAAAATTTTGGTTCAATTTTTATATCTCATTTCACTATAATTTAGAAGATATTCTCTAAGGAAGTCATATCCTAAGTGCTCTTGGAATAAGGCTTCAGATAGGTTAACATGAATTTTTTTTTTTATATAATTTTATTTCTTTGAGGTTTCAAACCTTGAAACTTGGAGGAGACAGAGAAGATATTTTGGGGAACCTATGGTAGAAGTTTTAGATCTTTATTCACTATAATTTTGGAGATATTCCTTGAGGAAGTTGGGTCTCATGATTTTCATTGAATGTGCTAGCATTATATACATATATACCTTTTCGGTAGTTTCGTTACAAATTTTCTTGAAACTACCGATAAATTTGAAACATCAGATGAGCCCTCCTTCCTCTCCCGATGGTTGAGCTTCCAATTCCTCTCCCATTGGTCAAGCCCTTCCCAGGGCATCCTCTCCTTAAAAGTTGAGCCCTACCTTCCTTGAATGCTATTGGGTGGGGGGGTGTTGGTCGAGCCCTACCCCTACTTTGATGATGATGAATCATGAATTCTTGATTTAATGCTTTGATTCTACTATTAATGAAGTGTTTGTTCGGGTTTATCATCAATACCCTCCCTCGGAAAACCAAACCTTGTTATGGTATTCTCGAAGATGAAGTGCGCAATAGTCTATATAGTGCAATCTGTGGCTATAGACCTAAAAAAACTTCAAGAACTTCTGAAAGAAGGTAAATTATTCCAGTAACCATGAATGCTCCTAAAAATATAACTAATTGTTGTTTTAGAAAAGCACAAAAGAAACAGGAAAAATATTGATATCCCATATCCTTAATTAGGATTTAAGGGATCGGGTTTGAGAAAAAATGTGATGCCCATAGACCTAATGAAGGATTAGGGAGTTGGGTGTATGACAAGAATCCTAACAAATTAAAACAAACAATGAATGACCAACATCATAAATTGATAGAAGAATGGAAGAGAAAATTGAAATGCTCTAGAAATCATTAAGAGATATGACTTACCAACTAAGTGACCTATGGTGCATGAACTACATGAATGAATGGTATATAATACAAATACCAATATGCACCCAAAATAAAATATAATATTTGAAGGGTTCAAATCAAACATTCTTGTGAAATATTTCAAACTTTGACAAAACAAAACATAAGGGAATTCCTACACGATTTGGAAAAAGTAAAAAGTAGAGGTGCAATATCTATCAGGAAGCAATGCATTTCACACAAGAATGCCAACTAAATGCAAAACCAAAAAAAATAAAAATACCATACATTTTATCTCATGAAATAAATAACCAAAATATGGATCAAGGAAATAAGGAAATTAAATTTCAAGATAGGGGAAATGAATATCAAGGTAGAGGAGGTTTCAGAGGTGGATACCGAGATTGTTATGGTATATGAAGAGGTTTAGATCAAGGCAAAGCATATTTCTACATTTGTTTAAATGAAGACCATATGTACCTAGATTGTCTAGTCAAGGATATAATTGACTTAAAATAGTTTTAATTTATGTGGTGTTGGTGATCATTCTCTTCAATATTTTCCAATCATGCTCAACGAGTTAAAAAATAAATGGAGTGTAAATCTATTATATATCATTCCCAAGAATGAAGTTGTCAACACAAAAACCATAATGTTGTTATAAGGTCTAGGGATGGACAAGACAACAATATATAAAATGGTCCTTAATTCATATAGTAAAGAAAAAAAATACCTACTCAAATCCTAATCAAGAGAAAATTATTATGTGGGAAGCCTTATGAAGGGGAAAAACCTACATACATGGGTGGTTGATAGAAAAGGAACACAGTGGGAATAAAGGATGTAGTCATTGATTAATTTTTGAACTTGCTAAAAGAAAAATAATTAGTCAAAAGATTAGTAGTTTTATTGAACGTCCTAAAGGGTACAAGGAAGGTCATAAAACATTAAAAAAACAAATGAGTAAGTTTTCTATTGATTTGATGGAGAAGATTAGAAATGTTATGCTAATTCCCCATTCAGAATAAAACCCAAGATGCTTATCATTTTCTTATCAAGTGCTTAAGGATACACTATTTGCTTAATTTACTGATTCCCATGAGAGGTTCTTATATAAACGTATAAAAATTTAAAATAAAACATATGTTGGAAAACAACAAAATAACTGCAAAGAATCATCAAAATACAACACACAACACAGAGATTTGATGAGGAGTTCACCCCTCCTAGGCTACGTGTCCTTGGTCCAGCATCCAATGCTTGGGCCTCTCTATTATGCTCAAAATTACAACAAAAATGTGTTTTCAATGCTTAAATGCTTATGTAACCTGTCTCAATGAGTTCAAAATACTTAAACATGGCTATCTAGCCTCTTTTTTCATCCAATTTGGATAAGAAATGAAGAATTTATGACTTCTCCTAGTTCTCCCACTCTTTGTTCCACAAATTGCTCCATACTAGTAGAAACCCTCATTTCTACTCCAAAATCCAATGATAGAGTGAATATTTCAGCATGTCGCAAACCATAACCTATCGTTCGTATCGCAAATCACAATCAACATAAAATCCCAATGGATGTTCTTGTAAACAAAGTGGTGATTGTGTAATGCGATATCAACGAACCCGACGAGAACTTAAATTGTGGCCCATAAATGTATCACATCCGGGAACTTATCACTCATCGCAATCAGCAAAGAACTAGGGTATTAAATTCTACAAAGTTGTTTTTCTTGTGATATTCAATTGTGTTATCGCATCACACCCCAACCTGTCGGGGTCCTATTTTCATAATACCTTCCCCTTGCCAATTATGATTGCGATTTTCGATTTCCTTATCGCATCGCAACCCTGGTTGTTCTGGGGACGATTTTGTAATGCCTTTCTGCCTGCGATTGTGATTTGTGATATGCGGGGACCAATGGAAAATTGCCACTTGGCGCCTCCTCATTCGCTGAAGGGCTTTGCCATGTCATCTAATATTGCCATGTAGACAAGTCAAACTTGAACTTTGACTTGCTCTAACTTCTGCATACGAGTTCAGATTTGAGTGTCGTTCTCACCGTTGGATTTAGAATGACGAAGTCTTCTATTTGAAGCCGAGTATAATTAGATTTTGGCACTTTAATTTTTCAACATAAACTTGAGCACCTAATCACTCCTCCCCACTGGAAGCCTTTTAGACCCTAAAAGATTATATTCAGTTATTGAACAGATGAGGATACTGTTCCCTCACCTTCCCCTCTTCAATCCATTTGTCCTTTGTTGGATTTGTACCTTTGAGACCCACTCGAAGATAATCATTATTTTCCCTTTCTGTTGTCCTTGTTCTTCTGTCAAGTATAGTGTCTTGCTAAAGCACATCAAGGCATTCTAGAGAAAAATCTTCAATTGATGGAATCCGTACACTTTATCCTTGATCTTAAATCAAAGGAGGTTCATACAATCTCAAATTTACAACATTAACAATGGAATAAATTTTCATATATGAAGGCAAATCAAGCTTGAAAGCATTATTACCAATCTTTTCTAGAATTTTAAATGGACCAAATGGATTGGTTTCAACTTTTTACCTTCACCTTGAAGCCTTTCCTTGCTAATGTAAAGCCAAATTTCATCACATACTTGAAAATCATGATCTACAAGATGTTTATCATGCGTTGATTTATACTTGCCTTGACTCTTTTCTAGTTTTTCTTGAACTGTTTGGTGAATCAACTGAATTTTCTCAATGAATTTATTTTCTCTGTCTGTGTTGCTATGTCCATCTTCAACGACATATTTTTAAAAAATGAAATCCAAAGGCGATTTAGGAAAATAACCAAGACATGCCTTAAAAGGTGAAGTTAGAGTAGAGGAGTGTTTTGCTCAGTTGTAAGCATGTTAAATATAATGCAACTGTTCATCCCTCAACTTAGGATGTTTGTTGTAATATAATCTTAGCAACTGAATAACTATCATGTTAACCACTTCAGTTTGACCATCTGTTTGTGGATGGAAGGTTGTACTTTTCTTCAACTTGGTGTCCATCAAGTTCCATAAACTTGACCAAAAATTCCCAACAAATCAGGAATCATAGTCACTTACAATAGAATTAGGTAATCCAAAATGAACCCATACATTTTGAAAGAAAAGTTGAGTTGTTTGTTTAGCTGTAATTTGTTTTTTTACAAGGCATTAATATGCACATATTGTTGAACTTATCCACAACTACATACAAATAACCATGAAGTTTTCTTGAATACCTCCTACAAAATCCATAGAAACACTATGCGATGGATGTGAAGGCACTAGAAGTGGTGTGTACAATCCTAGTTTCCTATTACTAGGTTTACTGATTGCACACAATGAAAAACCTCTGATAAAATGTGACACACTTTCAAGCATGCGAGGCCAGTAAAAATGCCTCTGAATATTTTCCACTATTTTACTTACATTGAAGTGTCCAACAATAAGAGAAGTGTGTGCTTCCCTTGTGACAGTTAATCTCTCTCCCTGTGGAACACAAAGTTTTCCCAAATGATACAACAGATTATCATGTACATGGTAGTCTAATTCCTCAACTTGGTGGCCTTGACTCAAGTTTGAATATACCTCTTGAAAGTCAGCATCATGGGCATATTGCTCAACATAATTTCCAGGCAAAACAAAATTATTCTTGAGTAAAATGGCTACATTAACAACTGATCTAGAAAGTATACCAACAACTCTATTATAAATACCTTTCTTATCCCTGATTACCAAATGGAAGTACTGTAAGAATCCCATCCAACGAAAGTGCCTTGATTGCTACAATTTTGTTTGAGATTGCAGATATTGCAAAGGTTGATGATCGGTGTGAATAATGGTTTATTTTCCCATCAAATAATGCTTCCATTTCTTCACACTTTGCACCAATGCGTAGAGCTCTATATCATATGTAGGATAATTAATAACAACACCATTAAAAATCTTAGAATGAAATGAAATGGCCTTACCATGTTGTAAAAGAACTACACCCATGGCGTAGTCACTCGCATTTGTTTGTATTTCAAATGGTTATTTCAAATCTGGCAATGCTAAAACTGGGGCTGAACTGATCTTTTGTTTTAAAGCATCGAATGATTTTTGTTGTTTGGCTCCCCACTGGAAGACAACCTTCACGTTGGTCAAAGCATGTAGTGGAGCTGCTATGGAAGATAAATTGGCAATGAACTTCCTCCAATAATGAATTTCTCCCAGAAAAATCCTTACTTCTGTGACTAATTTGGGTATTGGCCAATTCACAATGATAGAATATTTAGAGGGGTCAATCTTCATCTCACCTCCTCCAACTATGTGGCCCAAATACACTAAGGAAGGTTTCCCAAATTCACATTTAGACATCTTCAGAAATAATTGTTCTTTTTTCAAGACATCTAACACTTTCCTCACATGCTTGACATGCTCTTCTCGTGATTTGCTGAATATCAAAATATCATCTAAATAGACAATTACAAACTCATCAAGAAAGGATATTAAAACATCATTCATAACTCTCATGAATGTAGCTAGAGCGTTGCAAAGACCGATAGGCATAAACAACCACTCAAATAATCACTATTTGCTTTTAAAATCGGTCTTCCAAATATCCTCCTCAGCTATTCTAACTTGATGATATCAACTTCTCAAGTCTAATTTAGAGAAATATTTTTCATTTTTCAACTGATCTAGCAAATCATATATTCTGGGAAATGGGTATCAATTAATTATGGTAATTTTGTTCAAATCTCGATAATCTACACACATGCGCTAGGTTCCATCTTTCTTGGGTACCAAAACAATTGGTGAACCACATGGTGAAGTAGAGTGATGAATTACACCTTTATCTAACAATACTTAGACTTGTTTCTTAATTTCTAAACTTTCCAGAATTGACATTCGATAGATACTAATGTTTGGGAGTGGACAGTCTTGCTATCACTGAATTTCATGTTGAATTCCCCTTTTTGGTGGCAATCCCTTTGGTTCTTGAAACATGTCTCCATATTGATTGACCACATCAACCAATTTAGATTTCAGCTTCACATCAACACCTACAAAGGATCCATGCTCTGTTTCTTTCTTTTGCTTGATCATAAGGAGCACGAGACTCTTGTTAGAATTGACTAGTCGCTTCATTTTCCCTGCGCTTGCAAAAGACAGATTAAGCTTCCTACGATGGGCTCTCGCAATATACTCCACTCCGTCTTTGAAAAAATGAAATTTGTTCTCAAATATATGGAAAACGACTTTCCTGTCATACATATACGGGCTTCCCAACACAATTCTAGAAATATCTAGCAGTGCCACATCTAATTCGACTTCATCAACGAAATTGGCAATAATTGCAAAACCTGAAAATACATTTCCATGTGACTTGAAGATTTACATCCTTGATTATCCAACCCAACGGATAAGGTTTATGATAAGGCACGTTTCCAGATTCAATTTCTTCAACAAATCTGTAGAAAATAAATTTGTTTGGGATCCACTGTCAAACAGCGTATTAATCTTGGTATGTTTGGAAATAACTCGGATATGAAACAACTCAATTATGTTTTCTTCATTTTAAACATTTTTGGATTTATTTGTTGCGCTGGTGCTTTCCATGGCTTTTCCCTTAGTGACTGTGGCTTCAATCTTGGTTTCATCCCCTGAGTCAGAACCCAAGTCTTGTTGTACAACAGCATTGGTCTTTTGTTTCCCTTTGTTGTTAAATTTCTTTGGTCGTAATTAAGCATGAAGCTTCTAGTAATGCACTTCATCATGGCCCTCTTTGGAACAGTTCTTGCACACGGTTTTATCCCATTCTTTCTTAACAGAAACATTTTTCTTTTGCTTTCCTTTAAAACTATTTCCTTTTTCACCACTCTAGAATGTCTTCTTCTTACCTTCTTCTTGTACATTTTTCCCTCTTTCTTTGAGGTGTGTAGCTTGAACACAGACCTCATCAAGATTCGTGGGATTAAACATAAGAATGGTTTGTCGAAGACATAGGGACTTCACTGGGAGAGCAATACCATACCATGTGCATTCATATTGGGGGATATATATTGAGGAAAAAATGACATAATATATTGAGTATATAATAGGGGGTAAAGTGTTTTTATATTAGCAAGTATAAAAAATGGAGTTCAAGGTTAGCGAAAAAATATAAAGGGGTGTAAAAAATGTTAATGAAAAAATGGATACCTACAATATCTAGTGAAAGTAGGGTTTTTTAAAATTGGGAAGGTGTATTGGTTCATATTGGTAGGGGGTTAAAAAACGTGATTTTTAGAGGTATTTTCCAATATGTAGCCAAATTAAGGGTATCGTTTAGTATGCCATGGACACACGTGTTATGTTAGAGGTTCATTAAGTGAAGCCCCCGTGGTCGAAGATAGCTATGAAAACCTCCTATATATTTTAGTAAAGTATCTTGTGACTGAAAATCTACTCCTAGCATAAGATCTCTTCTCCTAAACTCTTGAATATACTCTTGCACATTTTGACCTTTTAACTATATAAAATTTTTCTGATTCATGATTGCTTTTTTCATATGGGCTAAAGGGTAGAATTGTATTTTTATAGAAGCAATGAAATCAAACCAAGTAATAGAGATCTTACCATGTATTTTGATCTCGTCTTGAGTCCTTGCTTCCCACCAAATGAGTGTTGCACCTTCCATTCTCAATGAAGCCAAATGAATTTTAATATCATCCTCTTGAAGGTTATGAATTCTACAGTAGACCTCCAAATGACGAATCTAATTATCAAGCTTCCCTGCATTCACTTCACCATTATACATGGGCAACTAGAATTTAACATCAATTTTAAGTAGAGGTGATTTTCCAGCTCCTTTTGAAGAAAGATGATGAATATGAGTAAGGGTTGTATTAGTGGAAGAGTGTGAAGATGCTTACGAAGTAGACGGTGGACCATTACCTCCTCCTGAAGAGCCTTCTCCTTTTGGAGATTTGGAACTTTCTCCTTGCAATCTGTTATTTCTCTCTTCATAGAGGACCTTCACCATATTCGTCATATCAAAGAAAGCATTTCTGAAGGTATTCTCATCCTTTGTCTTGTTTGTAGGCTCCCCTTCATGAGACATTGTCTCTGAAGACTCAACTACAACTTTTGCAACTTGAGGATGTACTGGTGTAGAAGAAATTGGAAAGCTTGCTCTTATTCCACTTGACCTAACTTCAGCGTTTCCAACTAGCTTTCCTTCACCTCCTTTGAGTTTTATCCTTGTAATCATAACATAAACTTGCAAACAATTAAATCCTTCTTTCACAAAGTAAATATAGTAATAAAAAACTAGTGCTTTGATACCAACTTGATCTGAAGATGGAGAATATTAGTAATGTTGTGCTAATTCCCCATTTAGAATAAAACCCAAGATGCTTATCATTTTCTTATCAATTTCTTAAAGATACATTATTTTCTAAATATTGATTCCCATGATAGGTTCTTACGTAAATGTTATAAACAATTCAACATAAAACATATGTTGGACAATAGCAAAATAACAGCAAAGAATCATCAAAACACAACACACAACATAGAGATTTGATGAGGAGTTCAACCCTCCTAGGCTACGTCTCCTTGGTCCAGCTTCCAATGCTTGGGCCTCTCTATTATGCTCAACATTACAAGTAAAATGTGTCTACAATGCTCAAATGCATCTGAAACCTATCTCAATGAGTTCAGAATACTCAAAAATGGCTATCTAGCCTCTTTTTTCATCCAATTTGGATAAGAACTGAAGAAGTTATGACTTCTCCTAAGTCTCCCACATTTTGTTCCACAAATTACTCCAAAACCAATAGAAACCCTCATTTCTACTCCAAAACATGCTAACCAAGTGAATATTTCGCCACTCTATGGGCCATAACCTATCGGTCGTATTGCAAATTGAAATCGGCATAAAAACCCGATGGATGGTCTCATTAATAAAGCGGAAATTGTGCAATGCGATATTAGCGGACCCAACGGGAATTTAAACTGTGTCCCATAAATGTATTGCATCCGAGAACTTATTGCTCATCACAATTGGCAAAGAACTAGGGTCTTAAAGTATGCGGCCTTGTTTTTCTTGCGATATTCGATTGCGGTATCACATTGCAAACCAACCTGTCAGGGGCCGATTTTCATAATACCTTCCCCTTGCTGATTGCAATTGCCATTTATGATTGCCTTATCGCATCACAAACCTAGTTGTTATGGAGCCAATTTTGTAATGCCTTTCCACCTGCAATTTCTATTTGCGATATGTGGGGGGCAATGGTGGTTTGCCACTTGGCACCTCCTCATTTGCTGAAGGGATTTTCCATGTCAACCAATCCTGCCATGTAGACAAGTCAAACTTGAAATTTGACTTGCTCTAACTTCTGCATACGAGCTCATATTTGAGTGTTGTTCACACTGTTGGATTCAGAATGATGAACTCTTTGATCTGAAGTTGGGTTTAACTATATTATGACACTTCAATTTTTGAGCATAAACTTGAGCACATGATCATCTATAGACAAACCTATGATGAATAAGACCAACAAGTTGACTGTGAAATAGAGGGACAAATTCTTCCCGAAGTTGTAGTCAATTTCAATTCTCAAGTAAATGTTCTCCCAAAGGAGACATAGATTAAGAAGGGGAAAATTGGTCTATTATATCCATGAATTAATTGAAGCTCGTAAATCAAATATTCATTGAACTTATTGGTACACTTAATAGAATATAAACTATTATCATGGGGATTCCAACGCTTATTGAATTTGAGGTCATAAACTCAATCAAATGTATTTTGACATATCTAACACTAGTTGGTCAACCCTAGAGGAGAAATAAGAAAGCAATAATATAACTAGAAAGAGACACGAGAAAATTAAAAGGAAACGATAAGAAAATTAGATTGACCCTCCCAAAGGAAAACCAATGACAAAATCTTGGATGAAGACACTAAAGAAAAAAAATGTTCCAATTTATCCAAGTCGTGTTAGGTCCCTATAATACTAGTGATGCCCCCATTAATATTGTATTTGTATCCATTATTAATATTGTTGTACCCCTATTTTCCCCATATTGTTATTACTGTGCCCCATAGAATCCCTCTATTGTTATTTTTGTGCATTTATATTATTATTGTTAGGTTGGCTCGGTTATATTGTGACTCCTTAGACTCCTATATATAGAAAAGAGGTTTTGTCATTTGAATCATCCAAGAATTATTCATTTGTGTAATGTAAAGGAGGTTACCCCCTCAAAGAGGCTTATTTCTAAGGTGTTCATCTATCTTTTTGTGAGCTAGTTTCATAACATTTGGTATCAGAGCTTTGGATTCTAGGGTTTCGCTACTCCAAATAGGTCATCGTGTAATTTTTGCTATAACTTTTTTCTGCAACGTTGCAGAAGAAAAAAAAAACCCATTTGAGATGACATCACACTGAACCTTAGGTTCGAATTTCAGAGCTTTTAACACTATATTTGCAGAGATATGATCTAAGGAAGTTGGTGTTTTTGCAGACTCCTGAATTATATTCCAAATAGGTGACTTGGGGAAAATCATCATAACTTTCTCTCTAAGAATCAGATTGAAATTTTGTAAGAAGGTATAGAAAGAGGACAGACTATAGTTTCTTTTATATATTTTTTAGAGCCAAAGGTCGAAACAGTGACACGTGGCACTTCATACAAGTTTGCTCTTCTCGAAAGGTCTATAATCAGGTCATCTTGGGAGATTGTGCATAACTCTTCCTTGGAGAATCAAATTTGGATCAGACTGGTGGAATTGGAAAGAGGACATAGAGGGATAATACAAATTGCAATTTCAGAACTGGATGATCCGAAATTACAAAGATACATCAGATTCAATATCGAGCTCCTACAAAGTGAAAAAAGGTGTAGTTTTTTTTTTAATTTTTTCATAAGCTTGGTTTGAAAAATATTTTTGAAGGAATTCAAAGGGCATAGTAAAGAATTATTATCAGTAATTGATGCCCCAAAGAAAGAAAATGCAAACACCTAGTAAGAAACCTAAAAGCTCTAGCATGACTTATGAAGAAGAGGAAGAAATGCAACATGATATATCAAAATTACGAGACCAAGTGCAACAAGTGTCACTTGCACA
>APFE031048475.1:0-20261 GCA_000404065.3 Pinus taeda | reverse complement strand
CAACACTATGATGTTACACCAGAAAACCAACAACACTTCTCTACAAGATACAAGATTCCAGCCTCTGGATCTCTATGACGAGGGATCCATATATAGATGATTGTAGGGGGGTGATTCAGCTTCTAAGATTTTGATTAGTTTCCTCTCTCTGATAGTTCTTGATTCCACTTGGAGATTGATGATCTCTTACTCATCCCTGGGAGAAATTAGAGAGGCAAGTGTCAATGGGGAAGTTTCGGGAAGATTTTATCATCCTCCACCTCGCAAACTGTCTCTGCCATTTTTCCATTCTCACCCATCGCACCTCACAGAGGGGCCATCAAGTATGCATCGCACCTTTTACACTAGGAAGGTAGTATGCATCGCACCCTCTACACTGGGCATTCTGTATGGTCTAGTTTTGACGAGTTCTGAGCAGTTTTCTGTGGAGAACTTCTGGGAGATGATGTAATCAGCTGACCTTGTTCCTTTAGGTAGTGAAGCAACACTTTTAGGACTTAGGAGCCCTCAATTTTATGGACATTTATGATTGGGGTTGCAGTGCCCAAAAATGTCTATAACACTCCCTCTCCATCCCTTAACCTTCTCTTCTTCTCTCACTCATCTCCCCTCCATTCTATCTCCATCTCTCCCTTTACACTCTCCCTATCTCTCCCACATCTATCACTCTAGTTCTTTGTTCTTCCATCCCACATATATCTAGAGTTAATATATATCATGATATATTAATATATATTAAAATATAACAAATTTAATATTGTATTATTCCAAAGTTATTAAATACAATAATATTAATATATATATTAATATGATATAAGATTTAATAATAATATTATTTTTTTAATATTAATATTATTGTTTCATAATGTTTTTTTGCATGGTATTAATAATAATTTGGCCCATGGTATTTGGGGCTTCACCTTTTTGAGTGCTCGTAAATATAAAGAAAATTATGGAGTAAATATAAAAAGAGGTTTTATTTATTTACTATACCTTTGGATTATTTATAGTTTTATTTATTTATCACACCTCTATTATTTACCATGTTATTTGGCCCAGAGGCTTGGTTTATAATTAGATGTTGATTTCTAATAGTGTTTGATATATTTTTATTTATTTACCATACATCTTTATAGCTCTTTTATATTTATTTATTACCATACATTTTTTATAAATATGGTATTTGGCCCATGGTATTTAGCCCAAATGGTATTTAACCCATAGTGTTCACCTAAATAAATCCCTTTTTTTTTAGTTTTCCTAAATATAAGGAGGTTTGTGGAGAAAATATAAAAATGTATTTTATTATTTAGCATACCTCTAGTTTATTTATATTTTTATTTATTTACCATACCACTAAAGAGGTTTTCTTTATTTACCATACCTCGAGTTTCTTTATACTTTTATTTATTTACCATGCCTCTTTTTTGAGTGTTTCTAAACCACTTTATAGTTAAAATTTATATTTTGTTTATACATAATAATAATTATATTGATTTTTAAATAGGGCCGACATTAGCCATGTGCTTGGTGACAATTATGATAATGAAAATCACTATATAATTATGCAAGTTCTATAGAGATTTTCTTTAATAACACGTAACTACTAACATGTGGTCTTCATGGATCATCCAAGATAGAAATATGCTAACAACTCAACCTTCCCTTATTCGCTCCACACCTAAAGTTCCATAAGATACTAACAACTCAACCTTGCCACGCTTGCTCCACATCTTAAAATTCCATAAGATACTAACAACTCAACCTTCCCTTACTTGCTCCACATCCTAAAGTTCAAGGGAATGCTCTAGATTTCATGAAATGGTGAGAGAAATCCAAGAGGCTAAAATACAATTTATTATTGATGATGACGTAGAGGATGAGGTGGGAGGCTAGGTACTTGATGCTAGCCATACAAATACTAAACAAAATAGATACATGTAGCCTATAAACGTTTATTAGCAATTGAAAACCAATATGAGAAAAGTAAAAATTGAGTAGGACATATTACTTTCCATATATGTGATGCACAAACATAATAGGAAGCTCAATGACTAATTTATTGTTAAAGAGAACACAATATGTAGGCACAAAGCCAGGGAAAGACACCTCTTTCAGGGGAAAACCCAGAGAAAAGCTTATTTAATAGTATAGCCAAATCAAGTACAGACATACAAGACCCTTTCACCTAGACCAGTACCTCCCTCCATCCATAAGTTTTCCTTCGAATCGATATTTAATACAACTACCTTTATACCATATATTTCAAGGTCTCCGTATTCCTTTTGACTACAACATGAAAGCATACTTCAATCCTACAATCATACTAGAAAACTTCAACCCTGCAATATCTTAGTAAACTTTAGTCCTACAATATATTATCAAAATTGGATCATGTAATATACTTGTATTATGAAATATACTTCAGTTGAGAAATCATAACCTTGATCCTCATCTTTCACTTTTCATCAATAGATAGCTATTCCCTATATGCCACTATGTACTTCCTTCATAAACATAAATCGCAGATTCAATTCATGTTGGATGGTTGATATTCACGATAGGATGAATGCTCCTTTATATAATCTCTTTCGAAGGTAGACGTGTCCCTTCATGAGGCCAACAAGGCTATTAAAGAGGCCAACTTGATTGAGGAGGGATAAGAAATAATTTTTTACAGAAAACATTTTTTTTTCTATGACATAATGAGCCCAAGAAGGGCCTTTTACATAATGACTTATCCCTAGAGTGCTCAACGGGTGCCTTAGACTTAGAAATAAGTAAATTTTACAATAATTTCTTTTTGAAAAATACATTGCATCACGACTCAAATAAAATTTTGAACACTGATACTAGTCACATTTCTCAACACTCCCTCTTAGTTAGGGAGGTATTCAGAATTTTACACACTCTCTCTCTCCTTCCGATCCTCTCTCCTCCCCCATCTCTCTCTCTCTCCAACTATGTTATTATATCCCTTCCTATCTCCCTCTCCTACCCTCCCCCCTTCTCTCCATCTCTACTTCTTTGTCTCTTTATCTCACCCCTAAACATACACACTCTCTCTCCATCTCTGCCTTGTCACTCCCTCTATCTCTCCACTTCTCACTCTATATGTATTTATTCTTCCATCCATCTCTTCCCATCCAACTCGATCTCTCTATCCCTCCCTCTCTCCTGCTCTCTCTCAAGTCATCACCCTCATCCTTCATCTCTCCATTTATCTTGTACCTCCCCCTATATTCCGCCATCTCTCTCTCTCTCTCTCTCTCTCTCTCTCTCTCACTCTCTCTCTCTAGAATCGAATCATCTCACTATCTACCTTGCTCTCTTCTTCTCTATCTCCCCCCTCCATCTTTATGTCTCCCTCTCCCTCCCTTAACCTTCTCCTCCTCTCTCACTCCTCTCCCCTCTCCTTCATTTTATCTCTCCCTTGTCACTCCCTTACTTGCTCCACATCCTAAAGTTGAAGGGAATGCTCCACTATTGTATATGTGTTGTGCGGCCTTCATGAAATGGGGAGAGAAAAGGCTAAAATAATTTTTATTATTGATGATTAAGGAGAGGATGAGGTGGGAGGCTAGATCCTTGATACTAGACATACAATACTAAGCAAACTAGATACATGTAGCCTTTAGTCTTTTATTGGCAACTAAAAACCAATATGCGAAAAGTAGAAATTGAGTAGGAGATATTACTTTACATATATTTGATGCACAAACATAATAGGAAGCCCAATGACTACTTGATTGTTAAAGAGAACACAATATGTAGGCACTTATCTAGGGAAAGACCCCTCTTTGAGGGGAAAACCTAGTCAAACGATTCTTTAATAGTATGACCAAATCAAGTTGAGACATACAAGACCCTTTGACCTAGACCAATACCTCCCTCCATCCATCAAGTGGGCCTTAAAAAATATGTTTAATACAACTATCTTTATACCATAGATTCTAGGGTCTCTATATTCCTTTTGACTCCAACATGAAAGTATACTTCGGTCCTACAATCATACTAGTAAACTCCAACCCTCCAGTATCTTAGAAAAATTCAGTCCTGCAATATATTATCAGAATTTGATCTTGTAATATACTTATATTCTGCAATATACTTTAGTCGAGAAATCATACTAGCAAACTTTGATCCTCCTCTTTCACTTTCTTTCAATAGATAGCTATTCCCTATATGCCTCTATGCACTTCCTTCATAAACATAAATCGCAGATTGAATTCATGTTGGATGGTTGATATTCACAATATGATGAATGCTCCTTTATATATAATCTTTCCAAGGTGGACGTGTCCCTTCATGAGGCCAACTAGACTATTAAAGAGGCCAAATTGATAGGAGGAAAGACCAACTTGATAGAGGAGGGATAATGCATAATTTTTTACATAAAACATTTTTCTTTCTATGACGCAATGAGCCCAAGAAGTGTATTTTACATAATGACTTATCCCTAGAGCACTCAATGGTGCCTTAGACCTAGAAACAAGTAAATAATAATTTTTCTTTTTACAATCTTTTTTCTTTTTGAAAAATACATTACATCATAACTTAAATAAAATCATGAAGACTTATACTAGTCACATTTCTCAACACTCCCTCTTAACTAAGGAGGTATTCATAATTGTACAGATCGGTTCAAGGATGAACTCATATTGACATATTCCATGAAGAGTCTGAGCACATGTAGTCCTATGGACCAAATACTTGACCAAGGTATTTTTCTGGTTCGAACTAATGTGTTATGCAAGGTCATAGTTCCACAAGACCAATGACACCCTCCCTACTTCAGGATCTAGACATTATCACAAGTATGCCATATCTCCTCCCAAGCATCATACATGCACACAACCCAATATACTTCATCTCTCCCTATAAAATAAATCATATATATCCATTAGTTCATGCATGCTTCTAAATATTCAAAATTCATATAGAGAGATCATGCACAATCACAACCCCAATTAGTAACAAACTTTCTGAATATGATGATGATGATGATGATGATTAATGTCCACTGAGGCCAAACTTTGGTCTATTGGACCTAAAGAAATGAATTATTTAGTTTGATTTAAGATTTTATTTCTATGTTCAAAAATCTTGGTGAGAAGCCTTCCGAGCTCACTTGTATTTTGACATCCTAAAAGGCTAGGAAGGGCAGTATTGCAATAAAGATTTTGAAACTTAGATCTAATGTGGTTGTACATGGGGCACTCTAAGAGGAAGTGATTTTCATCCTTGATGTTCGTACTCTCACAAATATGACAGAACCTTTCCATCCACGGTGTTTTAGGAACTATCCAACCACACGTTTCACTATGGCACTCATGAGATTTCATTCTAATCTTGGCTATATTAATTTTCTTCTTTGATCCAGTTAAAACAGAGAGATACTTTTGATCTTCTAGGGTGGGGTTTATGACCTTATAATATCTTAATTTTCTTTTATCTGCTAAATCTTTCTCATGCCACAGTTTTTCTTTGAACTTAGAAGAAACAATATTTTTAATGTTATTAATGTTTTGCAATGCAACATTCTCATCGATCTCCCAATGGTTTAACCAAGCCCTAGTGTCTTTATGCCAGCCTCGCTTAAGCCTTAGGTGGTTTTGGCTATAATTTAAAGCTAGTTTAGGAAGTATATGGTGTCCAATGTTATTGAGTTTGTGCTTGTACAATAGAAGCCTAGTCATAGATAAGCTCCCGATAGGGGAAATACCCACTTCTATAAGGAGAATAGGATAGGGTGTGTTTCTTTTAATTTTGAGGTTATACGTTATAAAACACTTCTAGATTTGCTCAATCTTTGTCCAGGATTCTCTAGAGATGCTACAACCCCAAACCTCACACCCATATAAGATAACCGGAGTGACTAAAATTCCAAAGAGGAACTTCTTTCTATACCACATTACGAGGTTTGTTGTTTTACAACTATTTTCAATACCAAAATAAGCTTTGCACCCCACATTAATCCTTTTATCAATGATATAGTTTCAGTTGTGCTTGTGATGAATATCAATTCCTAGGTACTTGTAGGAAGACACTTCCTCCAAGTTGCTATTGTCAAACATAAAATTAGCATAAGTGTCCTTCTTAGATTTGATAATCATAACTTTTGTTTTGTCAGTATTAACAATCATACCCATGGTAGAGCAGAAATCCTTAAGAAGTCTAAGTTTCTTATCAAGATCAGATGGGCACCTTGTGAGAAGGATGATATCATCAACGTAGAGAAGAAGGATGATGACTATCCGAACTAAGATCATGCCAGTACATCCTGCTTCCTCTAAATAACCTTCTATCTCGTTCATGTAAATTCTAAATACGGTAGGGGAGAGGGGGCAACCTTGTTTAACTCTGATATTACACTTAATATCTTTCAACCACCCCTCCTTTCTCTTTAACTTGGCAAATACATTCTCATATAACCTTATAGCAACATCTCTCAACTCAAAAGGAACATTTAGCTCTTCTAATCTATTCCATAGGTTCTTTGTAGGAACTATATCGAAAGCCTTTCTAAAGTCCACAAAGCAACAAAAAAGATTGGATTTATCATTGTGGCATTCCTCCACAATGATCTCAAGCATAACGAAGTGGTCCATTTTTGGGTGCTGCCATCTAAAACCCACTTGGCCTTTAGCCCAGTTACCTTCACTTGCAATCATATGCTCAGCTTCTTTTCCAAAATAATACCAAATAACTTGGCTAGCAGAGGACTGATCATAATTGTCCAATAATTAGCTGGGTTATTTGTATCCCCACTTTTAAAAATAGGGATAATGAGGCTTTGAGTCCATGGTTTAGGGAAACCTTTCTTGACTTCTTGATTGAAAAGCTTGTGGATGTGGGGGATGAGGACAAGGCCTCCAATTTTTACTATTTTTGCCTGGTAACCTTCAATGTCCTTAGCTTTCCCATTAGCCAAATGATTAATCCCAAAATCAATGTCTTCTAATGAGAAAACTTCTTTTGTAGTGAGCAGGGTTTCAAATTTATCCATGACATGTGTGTGTGTTAGCACAAACCTCCAGCATATTCAATGATTTTGATGCTACTCAGGACATCCCAAAAGCTAGGCTTATCTCTATGGAAGCTTCTTTATTCAATTTCTTTAGTAGTACCAACTTCAACGTCCACACTTTTTCAATATATCCAAGTTTTTTTTGCAGCTTCATCAATTTAAGAACAATCAACTATAGTGGTTTACCTATTCCCTAATCTCATTCTTTCCTTATTGATATTCTTCATCATTCCAAGATCATGCCCTCTTTCTTAATATGGAGGATATATACTTTACTTCATCCAATCTCCCTCTCAACTTAGGGAGATCAATAACTTTATTCTTTCATCTATACATGCTCTTTCTTTCTGTATCATAATATTATCAAAGAACTTTCATTTTCCAAAACTTCATTCCTTCGTATGGAAACAGGGTTATTATTCGTTCATAAATGTATACTTTAATGTTCTTACAACTCCCTCTTTCCATCATGCTTAACATTATCATCAATTTATCAACGTGTATGAATTATATACATAAATATTTTATTTATATCATTATATACATGGCCTATTCATGAATATTAATAATTTCTTCAAATATTATATTTAATACACATACATTTTGTTTTAGTATTCACATTTTTTAAATTTTAACATATCCCTTATTTGAATTATACTCTTAATGAAACCTTTCTCAATCAATTTTTAATGTTGACCAATTTTTCTCATTTAACCCTAAAATACATTCCTATTTATCATAACTTGGTCAAATTAGTTTTCCTCCAACTTTCATTTCCTCATGATGAACCCCAATCATATGTTCTAAATATCAATTTAAAAATCAACTTTAATGGGATGGATTCAAAAGATCGATTATAACTAAAACATGAATTAGGAAAAATTTGAACAAGAAAAAAAAATTATATATTTAAAACCTAAACCTCATTAGGTTTATAATAAATAAGCATCCCCTAGACTTCTTACAACAACTTTAGCTATCTTTTGCCGCAAACCCTAGATTTCATAATCAAAACTAGATAACATCTATCAAAAATCAAGTTAGGATAGCTAAATAATTTAACATTTAGGGTTTGTGACAAATAAGCTCATGTTATTTAACTATCTACAAATTTTAGACACTAATAAGCTCATGTTATTAGGGTTTCTTAACTAGGGTTTACAAGAATTTTAACACTTATCACAAAAATTTTACAAACCTTAGAATAAGATTTAAAAACCCTAATCAAATTGAGTGAAACTTATGAGGAAAATGATTATACATACCTTAGTCCTCCAAGTCTGCTTCAATTTTTTCTTCAACATGGTAAGAATACTCCAAAGGTATTGAGGATAACAACTTCCTATGATGTAAGGGTCTTCTCAAGAGCTATTTGTAAATTTTAGAATTTTTGAGATTCTTAAACCTTTGGTCCTATGGCTAGGGCTACTTCAATCACTATATATATATGCATATACCAACATCCTTCTCTTCAAGGAACTTAGTTCCTTTCAAAGATAAATGACATAGGTATTTAAATAGGTCTAATTGTCAGTTTCTTGTGATGCTTCTCATCAAGACAAATTCCAAACAACGAAGATCATAAATATAATAGGAAAACCCAAGATGTAGACACTTAGCCAAGGAAAAACCATCTTTGAGGGGGAAACCCAGTCGAACTCTTATTATTCCACAAAAGACGTTCCACTTTTGTAATTAGATCACCGTTGAAGAACATTATGAACTCATATATCCTTATATATCATTCTTATGCTCAGAATTTCGGTTCTCAAGATCTTTGTAATTCACATTGTTCTTGTGCTCACAATTTTGGTTCTCAAGGTCCTTGTAATTCACATTCCTTAGAAGAGATGACAAACAAGGCCTAGAAATATCTTCTTGGTGTCGTTATTGTTGTCCAGGTTAACAATCTAAATATTGTAGTGTCTTTCTGCAATATACCCCAATTTTTAACCAAAAGGCTTGAGGAGACTCATATCATAGATCACAGTTTTTGGACAGTACAAAATTATTGTCTATGAGAATGTTGTATGCTCAGTTCTTCAAGATAGTTTAAAAAAGTTGCCTTATATCATAGGAGCTTGACCTTACCTAGGTTGGTTGTCTATTTTATTGGATCCTTAAACTAATCGTAGGTTCAATCATATAGTTTTGAGACATATATGGTATTGATTTATACATGGCCCTTTTTTTAATTGAAACCCATATGATCTTCAAGGCTATTTTTTTCTTTGTTTTCTTCTTATATTTTATGCCATGTTGAGAAATTTTTAGGGCAACATGGTTAGGATTTTATTAATTCTATTTTTTTAATTGACAATGTCTTGTGATGTTTCTTTTCAATTCTTCTTTTTAGTTAGTATATTTTTATCATGAAGACAAATTCCAAACAATGAAGATCACAAACATAACAGGATAACAAAATATGTAAACACTTAGCTAGGGAAATACCCCTCTTTAAGGGGAAAACCCAGTCAAAATCTTATTAGTCCACAAAATATGTTCCACTTTTGTAATTAGATCATCTTTGAGGAACATTATGAACTGATATTTTCTTATATATCATTCGTATGCTAAGAATTTCAGTTGTCAAGGCCTTTGTAATTCACATTCCTTAGAAGAGATGGCAGATAAGGCCTAGAGAGATCTTCTTGGTGCCTTTATTCTTGTCCAAGTTAAAAACCAAAATATTGT
Organism: Pinus taeda; assembly: GCA_000404065.3. Lineage (NCBI taxonomy): Eukaryota > Viridiplantae > Streptophyta > Pinopsida > Pinales > Pinaceae > Pinus > Pinus taeda. The sequence continues at coordinate 10,537 of APFE031048475.1, read as the reverse complement.
AGTGTCCTTCCTCAATATACTCCATGTTTAACCATAAGACTTGAGGAGATCCATATCATAGATGACAGTTTTTGCATAGTACAAAATTATGATCTATGAGAATGTTGTATGATCAGGTCTTAAATATACTTAATAAAAATTTCCTTATATCATAGGAGCTCAGCCTTACCTAGGTTGGTTGTCCATTTTATCGGATCCCTAAACTAGTGCTAGGCTTCATAATATAGTTTTGAGACATATATGGTATTGATTTATACACAATCCTTCTTTTTCTTTGAAACCCATATGGTCTTCAAGACTATTTTTTTCTTTGTTTTCTTCTTATCCCTTATACCATGTTGAGAAATATTTAGGGCAACATGGTTAGGATTTTATTAATTCTATTTTTCTAATTGACACTTTCTTGTGATGCTTCTTATCAATTCTTCTTTATAGTTAGTATATTTTTATCATCAAGACAAATTCCAAACAATGAAGATCATAAACATAATAGGAGAACACAAGATGTAGACACTTAGCCATGGAAAACCCAGTCAAAATCTTATTAGTCCCCAAAAGATGTTCCACTTTTGTAATTAGATCACCTTTGAAGAACATTATGAACTCATATCTCCTTATATATCATTTGTATGCTAAGAATTTTGGTTCTCAAGGTCTTTGTAATTCACATTATTCTTACACTCACAATTTTGGTTCTCAAGGTCTTTGTAATTCACATTCCTTAGAAGAGATGCTTGACAAGGCCTAGAGAGAACTTCTTGGTGCCTTTATTCTTGTCCAGGTTAACAACATAAATATTGTAGTGTCTTTTTGCAATATACACCAATTTTTTACCATAAGAGTTGAGTAGATTCATATCATAGATCACAATTTTTAGATAGTACAGAATTATGATCTATGAGAATGTTGTATGCTCAGGTCTTAAAAATACTTTTAAAAAGTTGCCTTATATCATAGGAGCTTGGCCTTACCTAGGTTGGTTGTCTATTTGATCGGATCCTTAACTAATCCTAGGTTTCATAATATAGTCTTGAGATATATATGGTATTGATTTATACACAGTCCTTTTTTTGCTTTGAAACCCATATGATCTTCAAGACTATTTTTTGCTTTGTTTTCTTCTTATCTCTTATACCATGTTGAGAAACATTTAGGGAAACATGGTTAGGATTTTATTAATTCTATTTTTCTAATTGACATTTTTTGGGGATGCTTCTTATCAATTCTTCTTTTCGGTTAGTATATTTTTATCATCAAGACAAATTCTAAACAATGAAGATGATAATCATAATAGGATAACACAACATGTAAACATTTAGCAAGGGAAAACCTCTCTTTGAGGGGAAAACCTAGTCAAACTTATTATTCCACAAAATATGTTCCACTTTTGTAATTAGATCACCTTTGAATAACATTATGAAATCATATCTCCTTGTATATCATCCTTATTCTTAGAATTTCAGTTCTCAGGGTATTTGAAATTCACATTCTTCTTATGCCCACAATTTCGATTCTCAAGGTCTTTGTAATTCACATTCCTTAGAAGAGATGACAGACAAGGCCTAGAGAGATCTTCTTGGTGCCTTTATTATTGTCCAGGTTAACAACGTAAATATTGTAGTGTCTTTCTGCATCATACACCAATTTTTAACCATAAGAGTTGAGGAGATTCATATCATATATCACAGTTTTTTGATAGTACAAAATTATGATTTATGAGAATGGTTTATGCTCAAGTCTTAAAGATACTTTACAAAAGTTTCCTTATACAATAGGAGCTCAACCTTACTTAGGTTTGTTGTCTATTGGATCCTTAAACTAAACCTAGGTTTCATAATATAGTTTTGAGACATATATGGTATTGATTTATACAAAGTCCTTTTTTTTCTTTAAAACCCGTATAATCTTCAAGACTATTTTTTTCTTTGTTTTCTTCTTATCTGTTATACCATGTTGAGAACTATTTAGGGCAACATGGTTAGGATGACACTTTCTTGTGATGCTTCTTATCAATTCTTATTTGTAGTTAGTATATGTTTATCATTAGGAAAAATTCAAAACATGAAGATCATAAAAATAATAGGAGAAGACAATATGTAGACACTTAGCGAGGAGAAAACACCTCTTTCAGGGGAAAACCTAGTCAAAATCTTATTATTCCACAAAATATGTTCCACTTTTGTAATTATATCACCTTTGAAGAACATTATGAACTCATATTTCCTCATATATCATTCTTATGCTTAGAATTTTGGTTCTCAAGGTCTTTGTAATTCACATTCTTCATATGCTCACAATTTCGATTCTCAAGGTCTTTGTAATTCACATTCTTTAGAAGAGATGACACACAAGGCCTAGAAAAATCTTCTTGGTGCCTTTTTTCTTTTCCAGGTTAGCAACCTAAATATTGTAGTGTCTTTCTGCCATATAATCCAATTTTTAACCATAAGACTTGAGGAGATTCATATCATAGATCACCATTTTTGGATAGTACAGAATTATGATCTATGAAAATATTGTATGCTCAGGTCTTAAAGATACTTTTCAAATGTTTCCTTATATCATAGGATCTCGGCCTTACCTAGGTTGGTTGTCCATTTTATCGGATCCTTAAACTAATCCTAGGTTTCATAATATAGTTTTGAGACATATATGGTATTTATTTATACACAATGCTTTTTTTTCTTTTAAACCCATATGATCTTCAACACTATTTGTCTCTTTGTTTTCTTCTTATCCATTATACCATGTTGAGAAATATTAAGGGCAACATGGTTAGGATTTTATTAATCCTATTTTTCTAATTGAAACTTTCTTGTGATGCTTCTTATCAATTCTTCTTTGTAGCTTGTATATTTTTATCATCAAGACAAATTCCAAACAATGAAGATCATAAACATAACAGGACAACACAAGATGTAGACACTTAGCCAGGGAAAAACCCGTCTTTGAGGGGAAAACCCACTCAAACTATTATTAGTCCACAAAAGATGTTCCACTTTTTTAATTAGATTACCTTTGAAGAAAATTATGAACTCATATCTCCTTAAATATGATTCTTATGCTCAGAATTTCGGTTCTCAAGGTATTTGTAATTCACAATCTTCTTATGCTCACAATTTCGGTTCTCAAGGTCTTTTTAATTCACATTCCTTAGAACAGATGACAGATAAGGCATAGAGAGATCTTCTTGGTGCCTTTATTCTTATCTAGGTTAACAACCTAAATATTGTAGTGTCCTTATGTAATATACTCCAATTTTTAACCATAAGACTTGATGAGATTCATATCATAGATCACAATTTTTGGATAGTACAGAATTATGATCTATGGGAATGTTGTATGCTCAGGTCTTAAACATACATTACAAAAGTTGCCTTATATCATAGGAGCTCGACCTTACTTAGGTTGGTTGTCTATTTTATTGGATCCTTAAACTAATCCTAGGTTTCATAATGCAGGTTTGAGACATATATGGTATTGATTTATAAACAATACTTTTTTTCTTTGAAACCCATATGATCTTCAAGACTATTTTTTTCTTTGTTTTCTTCTTATCTCTGATACCATGTTGAGAAACATTTAGGGCAACATGGTTACAATTTTATTAATTCTATTTTTCTAATTGACACTTGTGATGCGTCTTATCAATTCTTCTTTGTAGTTAGTATATTTTTATCATCAAGACAAATTCCAAACAATGAAGATCATAATCATAACATGAGAACACAAGATGTAGACACTTAGCGAGGGAAAAACCCCTCTTTGAGGGGAAATCCCAGTCAAACTCTTATTAGTCCACAAAAGATGTTCCACTTTTGTAATTAGATCACCTTTGAAGAACATTATGAACTCATATCACCTTATATATCATTCTTATGCTTAGATTTTGGGTTCTCAAGGTCTTTTTAATTCACATTACTTTGAAGAGATGACAGACAAGGCCTAGAGAGATCTTCTCGGTGCCTTTATTCTTGTCCAGGTTATCAACCTTAATTTTGTAGTGTCTTTCTGCAATATACTCCAATTTTTGACCATAAGATTTGAGGAGATTCATATCATAGATCACAGTTTTTGGATAGTACATAATTATGATATATGAGAATGTTGTACGCTCAGGTGTTAAAGATACTTTACAAAAGTTTCCTTATATCATAGGAGCTTGACCTTACTTAGGTCGGTTGTCTATTTTATTGGATCCTTAAACTAATCCTAGGTTTCCTAATATAGTTTTGAGACATATATAGTATTGATTTATACACAGTCCTTTTTTTGAAGAAATTTCAAACCCCATTCCAGTTATCAGTTTTCCTTATCACTCCATGCATTTAGTTTTAAATCTAAGCATGATAAGAATTCAAAAAATCTGGAAATGACAATATTTTTCTGAAAACACAAATTTAGAGATTTCACAACTACTGAAATTGTAGAAGTAAAACACAGGAAAATTATGACAGCTACACACAGAAGATAACAATGTGATTTTTGGTAAATGTGACATTGGAAACCCCCTGCCCCCCCACAACTCTTGGGGAAAACTAGTTTGAGAGCTCTTGTTTATTTCTAAAAATTATTTTACAGAGAAACTGAAATACACAACAAAAATTCCAGCAACCACAAATTACAACTTATCTTGATTTCCATGCTTGAATTCCACCTCGAAAATTGTTCCTATCAGCAAACATCCAAAACAAAAAAAATTCCTGTAATAAAACAACATTAAATGTTGTATGACATGCCTTGAAAATTGTGCTTGTAATATGTTGTAAGGACTATATGGATCATACTGATTTCATTAGTAAGATTGTCTAAAAAATCGCGCCCAAAACTTGCCTCGAAATTTGTGTCCTTGTTGTTGTCCCCCTTTGTCGATTTCTATGCCTTTCTCCTACTATAAAATTTTTCCTTGGGATGTGTGCCAATAAATGCTGCTACCCAGATTTGCTGAATTGTCTCCTTGTTTCTCTCCTTCACTTCCTCACGGCTCAGAAATTTTATCCTTACTCTCTCTTCTCTTTCTCTCAAATGCTCATGAAAGGACGAGTTGATCTTTTTCTCTTCTCTTGTCCTTTTACCCTCTAAATGACCTTTTGGGTTACCCTAAGATCTAATGGATGAGATTTGTTTAGATTTAGGGATGAGAATGAATGTGCATTTAATTCTCACTTTCTATTTTTTAATTCACATACTTAAATAAAGACCCACTTAGCCTTTTATGTCCATTGTAAATTTTTCATCTTCTAATTCTTCATTGACTTTAATAAAGTCAGCTTTAAATTAGAACGTAACTTACTTTACCACTTATAAAGTCACTTTTAAATTAGAAAGTAACCTTACCATTTATAAAGTCACTTTTAAATTAAATTTACTTTACCACTTATAAAGTCACTTTAGGAGAAAAGTATAAATAAATTTGGACACTCTTCCCTAGGCTAAAGATCAAATCCTTAGGGAATCACTTGTCCTCTCGTACCCAAATTTTTATCACTCCCTCTTATCGAGGAAGGTGTTCCTCACCACTCCCATCTTGTCTCTAAAGTAGACATGCTTGCCCTATGGTAAGGCTTTGGTGAAAATGTCCACTACCTGCTCATTTGTGGAAATGTATTCAATCTTGATAGCTCCCTTTTGCACATAGTCTCTAATGAAGTGATACTTGATCTCAATATGCTTTGACATGTCATGAAAAATTGGATTCTCCGTGAGTTTTATGTAACTCTGATTATCACAGTAAATTACTAAAGGTATCAATGCCTCACCAAATTAACCAAACAATATCATGTGAAGCCATATCACCTCACAACTAGCCAAACTAGCAACCATATACTTTGCCTCAGCTAAGCTCAATGCAAAAGAATGTTGTTTCTGGCTTATCCATGACACAACTGTTGAACCCAACCCAAAATAACACCCAAAAGTACTCTTCTTATGTGAAGCACAACCTGCCCGATCTGAATCTGTGTACCCTACGAGTCTCACTCCATCACCCTATCTATAATCTAGACCAAAATCCATAGTCCCCTGCAAGTAACAAAGAATGTGTTTTGCAGCTACCCAAAGAACTCTCTTGGGCTCACGCATGAATTGACTCATAGTGTGAACTCCAAAACATATATCTGGTTGAATGTTGACCAAATACATCAATTTACCAACCAATTTTCTATATAGATTAAGATCCACCAACTCGAAATCAGAAACCTAAATATTCTTCCAGTTAGTGATCATAGGTGTAGACATGGGTTTGCATTCCTCCATGTGAAATCTACTAAGAATATTCACAATGCACTTACCTTGTCCCAAGAAGAAATGCCCTCCTCCTACACACCTCCAATCCTAGAAAATAATGCATCAAGCCGATATACTTCATCTCATACTGTGAAGCAAGATCTCTCTTGCAACCCTCAATGAATCTCTCTACACTAGTGATGATCAAGTCATCAACATACAACACTAGAATGAGAGGCTCCTCACCCACCACAATGAAGTATAGGTTCGAATCAGCCTCACTCTTTATGAAGCCCAACCACTGCAAGTATGTATCAATCCTTGACTACCAAGCTCTAGGAACTTGCTTTAGGACAGAGTGCCTTTTTCAATCTAAATACATGGGACTCCTTCCCATGCACCTCAAAGCCCTATAGCTACTCAATATAAACATCCTCCTGAATGAAACCATTGAAAAATGCGGTCTTCACATCCATCTGTTGGATATTCCAACCCATGTATACTACAATCAATATAATGTAGAGAATGGATGTATACCAAGCTATGGGAGCGAAGGTCTCCTCATAGTCAACTCCCTCTACCTATGAGAACCCTCTCGCAAAAAATAGAGCTTTAAACTTCTCGATGCTACCATCTACAACATGATTTATATTATTGATCCATCTAGAAGTAACAATTGATTTACCTTGAGGCCTCACCACTACCTCCCAAACATTGTTCTTCATAATAGAGGAATACTCCTCCATCATGGCCTTTCTCGAGATGTGTTGGGTGGCTGCCTCCTCATAACTTTAAGGCTTGGAGTCAGCAATGCGTGTTACCAATGCCATATAACTATTGAACCACTAAGGTGGTTTACTCTCTCTAACCTGTCTCTTTGGCCTAGCAACTGATGTGGCCTCGCGCAAGGTATCTTGAAGCCACATGGGCTTCCTCTTTCCTGAGCATGCTTCTCCCACTAGAGTGAAAGAATCCTCATCGTCATCAGAAGAGGGAACTGTTGAAGGCTTGCCAACTGACCTCATGCCCGAATCTGTGCCTGTAGATGCTAAAGTACTATTTCAACTGTCCATTAGTGGATTACCCTATGAACTGCTCTATGGACTGCCCTGCATGCTACTCAAAGAGCAACCCACCTGACTCTAAGAGCCACTACTCATTGATCGACCTGACACTATAATTGATGTACCTCCCGATCCCTAACCACTAGATCCTTCTGACTAACTGAACTACTCCTAAGGGTCTAGTGACTCTAGATATTCTAACTCTCGTGATCTCCTAAAAGCTCTCTCCTCCTCAAACATCACATCCCGCCTGACATCCACTTTCCTCTAGGTAGGAATATAAATCTAATAAGACTTCGAGGTCTCTCTATAACCCACAAACATCACTTGTTTGCAGTGGGCTCTAGATTGGTCCTATTCTCCTTGGGGACATAGGAATATGTAAGGCACCCAAAGATACAAAAGTGCCCAACATCAAGCTTCTTCCCAGAATAAGCCTCCTCTAGAGTCACATTCCCCAAGGCACAATGTGGACTCCTATTCTGAAAGTACACAACAATGTTTTAGGCCTCTGCCCACAAAAATAAAGGTAACCCAAGATCATGGAGCATGGCTTTCATAGCCCCTACAATGGATCTATTCTTCCTCTCCACAACCTCATTCTACTCAGGGTTGTAAGGAACTATGAACTCCCTCCTAATGCCTACCTCAGCACAAAAATCAACAACTTCACCAAGGGTATACTCCCCTACATTGTCTGACATGAGGACCTTGGTCTTCCCGCCTGTCTGGGTCTCCAAAAGAGCTTTCAACTCTTGAAACCGCTTGAATACCTCACCCTTGGCCTTTAAGAAATAAATCCATGCTTTTCTTGGAGTGGTCATGAATGAATAAAACATAGTATTCATAGCCACTCAAGGATACATGAGACATCCAACCACTCACGTCGGTATGAATGAAGTCAAGGATCCCTCTGTTGTCACTCATGGGAAAAGGGTATCTGGAAAACTTCCCCATAACACATCCTCTACATACATCATGGTGATCAGAACTGAAATCTGGCACACATGTGGTGATCTCTCGCAACGTACTCAAGGCCCCATGATACATGTGCCCCATCCTATGGTGCCAACTCTCACACAACTCTGAACTACTAGATCTGATGTCGGTCCTATCTCGGGTGCTACTACTTAATGCCATCAGGGCTGGAATGAGAACTTGTACACCTTTTCATGGCACACACCAATCACTCTAGCTGAAGAGGCTGGAGTTCCCCTAGGATATATAAGCACAAAGCCCTATACTGAACAACACATCATACCCTTTATCCTCAAGTGTTGAGATGGATATCAGGTTCTTCTTCATTCTAGGGACATATAGAACATCTGACACTTTGAAGGGAGGTTTGGGTCCCCTATCAAATGTCAATGTCCCCACACAGACTGCTCTAACGATGCTATCATCACCAAGTACTACATCCATATTAGTGTCATCCTCTGAAAGCTCTGAGAAGTTCTCTCTGATTCCTATCATGTAGTAGGAAGTGCCACTATCAACATACCAAATGCTAGAAGATGCTCTGCTAGTAATGTGGAGTGCACACTTCCTCTGAACGTGTATGGAAGGTGACCTTGGACTAGTGGCCTCACAAGATGTGAACCCAAATTGCCAACCAAAGCTCTCTGAGAAGATTTCTATCTCTGTAAAAGTTTCCATGGGTGTGTCTCTCCCTTTCTTGTTCTTCTTCTCTCAACACACAACATCATAGTGTCCCAACTTTTGACAATTCCAACATTTGACTTTGGAATAATCCTTCTCGTTCTGCTGCTTGCCTTTAACTTCTCCTTTGCCTCCACCATTGGAAGCTTTCTCCTTTACTCTGCCTCTCATTCCTCTTTCTAACAATTCCACGTTATCATCCTCCTCCACCTATTTGGCTACTCCAATATGTTTCTTTCTGATCTCATTCTGAATGCAATCATCCCACAACCTCTCCCAATCAGGAAGGTTTTTCCATGCAACAATTCCATCCACAAAATTCTCCTATGTCTTAGGAAGACCATTCAAAGCAATCCTCACCAACTTAGTGGGTGTGATGATCTCACCTACGACTGCCAACATATCTCTCATAGAAGTGATCTTTGTGAGTTATTTTGTAGGACTGTCAGTCTCAGCCATTTTAATGGCATTCAGTTTATCCTTTAGGACCATTTTTCTATTTTCATTTGAGCTCTGGTAAAGATTGGTCAAGGTTGTCCACATCTCATGTGCATAGTCTTTCCTCACACATTAGGAATGACATGATCTTTGATTCCATCTAGAATCAATCATTTTTCCTTAGCATTATTTTGTTAAACTCTGCCAATTGTACAACGTCAACAAGTACTACTACTGGGTTCTGTGTTATATTTACCATAATGCTATAGACTTCTGCTTCCTCAAAGATTCGTTATATTCTATCCTTCCATGCACTGTAGTTGTTCTGCCCATCCAACATGTCTTCAACTCTAAAACCCAAAGGCATGTTTCACTATCCTACCAAACTGAAATTTTCAAATTTGTGGTAAAGGTTTTTGTTTTCTGTGTAAAATTCAGATTGCTATAATTTTCACTTTATTGTCCCAAACAGCAATTTTCAGCCAACCAAGCTCTGATACCATGAAGAAATTTCAACCCCCATCGTGATTATCAGTTTTCCTTATCACTCCCTGTATTTAGTTTTGAATCCAAGCATGATAAAAATTCTAAAAAACTGGAAATGACAATATTTTTCTGAAAACACAAATTTAGAGATTTCACAACTGTTGAAATTGCAAAAATAAAACACAACAAAATTATGACAACTACACACAAAATAACACAGTGATTTTTGGTCAATGTGACCTTGGAAAAACCCCCCTACAACTCTTGGGGAAAACTAGTTTGAGAGCTCTTCTTTATTTCTAAAAACTCTTTTATAGAGAAATTGAAATACACAGTAAAATTTCCAGCGACCACAAATTACAACTTAGCTCGACTTTCGTGCATGAACTCCGCCTCGAAACGTACTAATCAGCAAACATCCAAAACAGAAAATTTTCCAACAATAAAGAAACATTAAATGAGGTACGTCCTGCTCGAAAATCATGCCCTGAACCTGATGTAAGGACTGTACGGACCGTATAGATTTTTAGTATTATGGTCGCCTCAAAAATTGTGCCCAAAATTTGCCTCAAAATTTGTGGCCTTGTTGTTGTCCCTCTTCCTTGATTTATGTGCCTTTCTCATGTTGTACAATTTTTCCTTGGGATGCATGCCAATAAATGATG